>JAFFST010047327.1:706-18902 GCA_022414735.1 Noturus placidus | reverse complement strand
CCAGGTTCCCCCGTGACCCTGACAAAGGAGTAAGCGGTAGAAGATGGATGGATGGATATATATATACACTGTATATATATGAACGATACGTTGTAGTTTATATACTCACGAAGCACTTCGGAGGGGGGATAGGGGACTCCTACAGGGATCCTGCAGTATTTCCATTTTTCTGCACTAGGTTTGTTGGTATACTGCGGGAATGATGCAATTCTGCAGGAGATTCCCTTTGGTTTTAGAATGGAGCCCTCAGTACAATTGAAACATACAGGAATGTCCAGCACATTTGCTGCCCAAGAGAGAAATCATGCAAGATTTTTATAATTCCTGAAGGACTGCTGCACACCCCTTGCAGAAATAAAATACATTTCCCAGGTACTTAATCTATCCTGCAGGACAATTTATTTTCTGTAAATTAAACAAATAAATAAACAAAATAAAAAAATTATATATATATATATCTGCATGTTATGTAGTTGACCAAATGATTTTTTTAAATGTTAGAAACGAATCACCGTATTTTCCGCACTATAAGGCACACCTAAAAGCCTTAGATTTTCTCCAAAAATCGGCCGTGCGCCTAATAATCCGGTGCGCCTTATGTGTGGACTGAGTTCCAAAATCTGTAAAAATGTTGTGTCAAGTACAGAAATAGACCCCATAATTGAGACTGCGCCTTATAATCCGATGTGCCTTATAGTGCGGAAAATACGGTAGTTGAGATGATAAATGATTCAGTGAGTTATGACAAACAAGACTAATTTTACTATTTATAAAGAAAATTCTTACCTTTTTTTAAAGTCTGTTTTTTAAGTCGTGAACTGTGCTCCAGTTTAGAAACTTTACAGATTGCATCAGTCATTGTGCGGCATAATTTCAATAAATAAAATAATTCATTTGTGAAAATACTTTCCTTTTGTTGTGAAGTAATTTCTGCTGTATATATCCGGCAGCATACAAACACACCCATGCCCTGTAGAATTTCAGATCTATCCTGAACAATAGTCCTGCAAAATAAACCTGCAGGACATATTTCCTGAAGAATATGATTACTGAATATATTTTTTTCCTTCATAGAAATCCTGCAGGTATTTCAACAGGAAATTGAGCTGAAATCCACAGTAGGATATATACATAATATTCCTGCAGGATTCCTGTATATATATATATATATATATATTTTTTGTAAGGTAAACACCTGTACTCCTAGACATTCGGGGGGGGGGGGGGGGGGTTTAATGTGATCTCAGTGATTTTGGCCATTGCATGATTGTTGGTTTCAGACAGGCTTTCTATAACTGCTGATCCCCTTGGATTTTCACTCAGTCTTTAGAGTTTACTCAGATGGCCTATTAATATCAATCAATCATTGCTTGAATGCCACAGAGTATTATTGCTGACCATGTGCAACCTTTCATGGCCACAATTTACCAATGTTCTAATGGCTAGTTCCATAATATAATGCACAATGTCACAAACCAAAAGTTGTCTGAAAATTGTTTCATGAAATTCAGTGTACTTCAGTGGCCTTCCCAGTCACCGGATTTGAATCTAATAGAACACCTTAAAGGGTTGACAGTGCCGTGGTGAGCAAGCTTTGCAGCCTAACAAAAACTTCAGAGACAGAGGGTTTGTAGATGCAAAAAGTAATTTCTTTCTAGAAACAAACATATCTCCATTTTCTTAATTAATTCGTATCCCATATGATACCTTATATGTGGTGCATGCATTGTCAGTTGTATTTTCTTTAAAAGTTTTACCAGACTAGGTTTTTTTTATTATGTCCCATAATTTACCCTATAGTCTCAACCTGGTACCCTTCCTCCTGGAAGTCTTATCTTTTCTTTTGACACTGATTTGCAAGTTTAGAGGGCTTTGGTTGGAAACCCAGTTCTGGTGTATGTCTAAATGCTATTTTTATTGTCATAGAGTGAAGCAACTTTAGACAAAAACAAGGTTCTCAATTTACTGCCATAGAGTAAAGCTGCTTTAAGCAAAACATGAGGTTCTTAATTTACACACTTAGAATGTGACTTGTTAGAAAGTGTTTTATAGTTTTAGATTATGCCTATTGTGCCGAGAGGTACAGGCTGACACAGAAAACAATTAGGCCTGCTGTTTAGTAAGATACAGAATTCATTTAACTCAATACTCTCTTAGAATATAACTTGATCAACATGTGTACTATGGATTGAGATAATGCTTCTAACTTATAATTCTAACTGTTGGTTATACATATTAGATTATACTTTATTAACATATCCAAACATTAATTAAACTTTGTAGTTACATACATTGATTACACTTTATATTCTATATCAGCAAGAAAGTGCACCTGAAAAACCTACAGGAATGGCATTATGCAATCATGTAAACAAGGACCTGAATCTCAAAGTAATGTTTCCAAAATCGTGTGGAATCTATATGCCACAAATAATTGAGGCTGTTTTGAAAATAAAGGGAGGGCCTACCCAGTATTAGTATGGACTTCCTAATAAAGTGTTCAATGAGTGTAGTTACATTTAATGTTATGGATTGCCCATGAGACAAGTTGGTTCCTGTATACATTATACTAGCTACAGTGCTGTGAAATACTATTTGCCCCAATTTGTCCTAATTTCTTTTCTTTTTTTTTTTTTTGAGTGTGTTTGTATCTCACATTAATTTTTTTCAGAAATTCAAACAAAATCTAGCATAAAACAAAGGCAACCTGAGGAAACAAAATTAAAATGTTAAATTATAGTTATTTAATGAAGTAAAAAAGTTATCCAATATGAACTGGGCCTGTGTAAAAATTTAAAAATTCCTCGAATCTATGAAACTGCGTTCATAATGGGTTTCAGCTGGACTAGACACAACCAGGCCTGATAACTGCAAACCCTGTTCAATCAAATCAACACTTAAATAGCATGAAGTTGGTTAAAAGGTCTTACTAAAATTGAAAGAAATTCCAGAAATTTCAAAGGCTCTGGGACTCCAAAGGAGCACAGTGAGAACCATTATCTACAAATGGAAAAACTCTGCACAGTAGTGGACCTTCACAGAAGTGGCCGACCTTCCAAAATGGTGAAAACCACTGCTAACCCAGAAGGTGGTAGCACAGGTTGTCCACTAATCGTAGGGTTAGGGGTTCGATTCCCGGCCCACATGTCTCCACATGCCAAAGTGTCCTTGGGCAAGACACTGAACCCCAAGTTACTCCTGATGCCTTGCTTGGCAGCTCTGCAGCCATTGCTGTGAGAGTGTGTGTGTGTGTGTGTGTGTGAATTGATGAATGAGAATCAGTGTAAAGCACTTTGTAGACCTGCTACATTAAAAAAGAGCACAGACTATTTACCATTTATTGCTGCTAAAGGTGGCACAACCAGATTTTATATTTAAGGGACCAATTAGTTTTTCACTTTGGTGATAGGTGTTGGATAACTTTTTTTGCTTTATGCCTTGTACTTTTTGTTTTACACAACTTCCATTACATCCACATGTTACTGTTAATGTTAAAAGTGTCCATTATATAGCATTATTGAATGAAATGGTGATTATTCATCCCATTTTGTAATAAATACATTTATTTTAAATAACACAAAATTAAATACACTCATACATTTTGGCAGTGAGTAAGAAAAACTGTATCTCATATGTTCTTTATATGTGGTGAATAAACAATATTATCTATTGTTTTCAGGTGAACAAATCTGGGATTTGAATGCCAAGACTGTATCTAGATTTATAAAAATATTAGGTTTTTTTTTTTTTTTTTTTTTTTTTTTTAACAACATTGAATCGGCTTCACCAGGGAGATTATACACAACATCCTGAACACTTGGAAACAGGCTGTGTGGGTTGAAAGTTAATTTGTTTTTCTCAAAAGGAAAACACTTCCAGATGTAGAAAAAGAGCCTAAAATAAAAAAAAGTCAGAATTTTTCTCATGAATTCTATCTTAGGCTTAGTGTTTTCCACATGACACCTTTATAACAGAGAAAAGTTACACTAAGCTCTAGCTGACAAATAATATGGTTACAGATTAGTTTAAATGTGATTATTGTTCAGTATTTTGTAATGCTATGCAGCTGTCAACTCCCAGTAGTGCTGTAATAGGTGTAGTTTTGTTTCAAATGGAATTTGAACATTTTTGTTCTTGAAAAATGACCTTGTAATCTCTGTATCTGATTACTGTCTTTTCCTTTCTGCTAATCCATAAGGTAAGTGGGAAAGAAAATTAACAGTAGTAAGTATAAAAAGAGGATTTACTCAAAAGTTAATAGTAGCAAACACTGCATTAATCTTCATTAAAACACTAGAGTTAGGGAATATTGAATAACTCAAGGGTTTTAAAATAATTGTTTATTTATTTTTTTCTATTTTTAATATAGATTTTTGGACACTGTTTAAACAGTTAATTCTGTATCATACTAACACAGTTGTGAGTGCTATTCACGTTTACAGGGAACACAGCATGCATTTTCAAGACCTTGAAAATCACCATTTCATCATACACTCCATTACTTCTGCAGTCAGAGTTTTATATTTCACTGCAACTACACATCCCTGAGATTTATGCATAACAGTGATAAAGTACAGCTTGTTTATAGGCCTTCCACATCTAGACCCATTCAGTAAAACAGTAGTTACTAGGATAGCTTGGCTTTTTTACACTTCTGTGGTGTCCCAGCCCGGTCAGTTAGTCGCTTCTCTACACATCTTGTCCGGTACATGCTTGGTTCAGTGAGTGTGAGTCGTGGCATGCTCATCTGGAAAAGAATGTAGACTAATTTTAGAATTTTTGAGACTATTCCAGAGATGAAGCAAATGACTAACGATGAAACCATTCAAGATTCATTGGGTTTGAATGTTCAGTTCCAGAACACTTTAAAGTTTTTTTCCCTGTGAAATGAGCATGTCGTACATGATCCTTTTACGTGGTGGAGCAATCACAATAGAACTCACTTGACAGTGTGATCAGGCTCCACATGCACACACAGCTGCATCGTGGACTTTCAGTAAGCCATGATAAACTAATATAAATGTGGAGAATATAACCTCACCTTCCCTTTATTGCCTGTGAGCTGTTTGTCAGTAGCTTGTGTGATGTGTGGACTCTCATCTGAAATCATACCCACAAAAATCATAACATTATAGCTGAGGTCACACACATGACACGATAACTACTTTGTTTATCTCACATGAGAAAAAAAAAGAAGAAAAAATAAAACTTTGAAATCTTTTAAACTGATACTAGATTAATTGATAAGACCTAACTTGTTTTTCAGAGATTCCACAACAATAAATGCAACTATAAATGGATAAAATGTATGTTGTATCGTTCATTAATAAAAAAAAAAATCATCGTTGAAAAATTGCTGTGGTATATGAGGAATAAAACATTTTGGAATGTGCTGTTATTGGAAAAGATCAATTAATGCATCACACCACCACCACTAGAGCATGCTCACTGTGTGTTGGCTGGTGCTGGACTAGTATGCTCAACCACACGTTGCGTCTGTGACTCCAATTCCCAGGAGCCTCCACTTCATAGAGGCGCTCCCTTTGTTCCTGGTGAGTCTCTAGGTACTTCTTGCATACTGTACACAAAGATTGTGACCAAGTGTGTAAGTAAATTTTCTATCCCAAAATATAGACATATTTCAAAATGCAGATGTACTGAAAAGCCAATTCAAGCACCTTTGGTAACTGGATTTCAAAATTATTTTTATGATTATTTATTTATTTATTTATTTATTTATTTGCATTTTGTCAATCATCACCATGATGTGATGATTTACAAAATGCTTTGTTAAACGCAGAAATCTGATAGACAGAAAAATGGCTGACTGTTTGAATTCACCTGAGCTGGAGGTAGCGGTTTTCACATGGACAGACTGTTAGATTTATTTGGAAAAACAAGGTTTGTATCAATATACAATCCATCTGAAAAGTATTCAAAGCGCTTCACTTTTCCCACATTTTGTTGTGACAGCCTTATTCCAATATGGTATAAATTCATTATTATCTCAAAATTCGACAAACAATACCCCATAATGATAACATGAAAGAAGTTTTTTTGAAATCTTTGCAAATTTATTAAAAATAAAAACCCTAACCCTAAACCTGATGGTCACTCTGACAGAGCTCCAGCGTGTCTCTGTGGAGAGAGAAGAACCTTCCAGAAGAACAACCATCTCTGCAGCACTCCACCAATCAGGCCTGTATAGTAGAGTGGCCAGACGGAAGCCACTCCTCAGTAAAAGGCACATTACAGTTCACCTGGAGTTTACCAAAAGGCACCTGAAGGACTCTCAGACCAAAGATTGAATTCTTTGGCCTGAATGGCAAGCGTCATGTCTGGAGGAAACCAGGCACCTGTCATCACCTGGCCAATACCATCCCTACAGTGAAGCATGGTGGTGGCAGCATCATACTGTGAGGATGTTTTTCAGTAGCAGGAACTGGGAGACTAATCAAGATCGAGGGAAAAATGAATGCAGCAATGTACAGAGACATCCTTGATGAAAACCTGCTTCAGAGCACTCTGGACCTCAGACAGGAGCAAAGGTTCATCTTCCAACAGGACAATGACCCTAAGCACACAGCGAAGATAACAAAGGAGTGGCTACAGGACAACTCTGTGAATGTCCTTGAGTGGCCCAGCCAGAGCCCAGACTTGAACCCGATTGAACATCTCTGGAGAGATCTGAAAATGGCTGTGCAGCGACGCTCCCCATCCAACCTGATGGAGACTGAGAGGTCCTGCAAAGAAGAATGGGAGAAACTGCCCAAAAATAGGTGTGCCAAGCTTGTAGCATCATTCTCAAAAATACTTGAGGCTGTTATTGGTGCCAAAGGTGCTTCAACAAAGTATTGAACAAAGGCTGTGAATACTTATGTGAATGTTCTTTTTAGTTTTTTATTTTTAATAAATTTGCAAAGATTTCAAACGAACTTCTTTCACATTGTCATTATGGGGTATTGTTTGTAGAATTTTTAGGAAAATAATGAATTTAATTCATTTTGGAATAAGGCTGTAACATAACAAAATGTGGGAAATCCATAAAACCATTACAATAGACTAGAAAAAACAAAAATGTGCGATAACAGTCCAGTTCACATGACATTAAATGCACCGCTTATTTGAAGAAACACACTCAGAAAGGACATGTTAATATCCTACACACTTGTTGTGTTATTATTATTATTTCAACACATTTGTGTTAAATTATCCAATAAATGTGTTGAAAAAAGTTTCACACGAGTGCCCAACACTACACGTGTTAAATTATTGTCCAGTCATGTTTGATGACTGCGCTGCCGACATCATCATCAAACTCTAAACTCACCTCAAAGTGAATGTTTGTTGTTTCAACCCATTGATAGTGACGGTGGAGTCCTGAGGCAATAAAACCATATGACCACAAGTAAATTAGCGTTCATCACTATTTAGCGTTAATGCTGCTGAACATGCCTGGCTGAGTTTGTGATATTTTGGCAGGGAGCTCTCGAAAATGCATTCAATGGAAAACAGTAACTCAGAGAGTGATAATTAACTTTACCTATCGCAACGGCTTCAAAAGTGAATAATATGTACTGCAGGAATATCAATGTTGGCATTACACTACTAGTGTCATGTGTTTATGTTGGCTATGAAATATGGACTAAGGTTATTCTATAATTCTCTGGATCAGCATCTTATCTGAGACACTGAGTTAGGGTTAGTTAGCTGTATGCTGTCACCAATCATAGCAGGGATGAGTGATGCTAACCTAGACGCTCACCTGAGTTGATAACATTATTTTAGCATACAACTCATGGTAATGTTAGACATTCCCATTCCCTCTTTAAGAGTTAATGATGATGTAGCATTACAGCAATTCACCATGATATAATACAGAGAGTAAGATAATGTTAACTATATTAGCAAGTGCTCTGGACAAGGCAAGCTGTAGTACTTATCATTAGGAGGATGCGTTAGGGCCGTGTTTCTTCATGAATTCTGTGAATATTAATGCTGGTTAAGAGGTGCAGACAGTCAGTGGCTAACGGAACTTAGCTAGCTCAGTAACATCAAGGACAAAAGCTCTTCACAAGGTTAATGTGAGAAAAAGAGAGGTTGGAGTTTACAGTAGGTTGTACTGCTTTCTACTATCTCTGTAATATTGGTTGACTTAATTATGTTGTGCAAATAAATTGGCTATGATGTTCTAAAGGCTGGAAAATAAATATTCACAAGTTAGCTAGATTTTCCTGTTGAGTCTACAGCACCATTTTGTTCATTAGGAGAGTGGAGGTCACATTTCCAAAATTACACAATTTGGGATTCTGTAACACAATCTCTCAATTAAAGCCTAAAGGCATTTGTCCATATTTTGTAACAATTAACCAACACTCTTTTTGCTCTTTTACAGCTTTTTATATGGAAGGGAGTGGGACACTTGTCTTCCCAAATGCCAGGGAGATTTGTAAGAAGATGCATCAAGTCCCATTCATACATCTGTCAAATGTTTAAATGATTTTAATAAATGTCACCTGAAAGTTGTCCTTAACTAGACAGGCAGGTGTGTTAAAAAGAGTGAAGGTTCATATCAATATTCTAAGTGAAAAAGTAATTGCTCCCCAGTTACAATAAAGCTAATTCAATTGATAATTCAGTTAAACGAATACAGCCAGGCTTGTTTGCTGCTAATCATATTTAACCTCACGCTCAGAGCGAAGCACAACATTTCTAGAAACACACAATGTCAGGATAAGTTTCTTTTGACCTCTGTATAGTGTGTATCACTGAACCACAATGACATCCATTATCTCAAAATCAAAAACATTTGGAATGGAAAATAATAACAGGAGTAGTCAGCCAGCCCAAAATTTCTCTAAGGGAGCATTGACAACTCATCCAAGAAATCACAAAGGCTTCCAGAATAACATCAAAAGAACCACAGGCTTCTATAGTTTCAGCTTAGGCCAGCATTCATGTCTCCACAATAAGAATGAGGAATAGCAAGGCAGAAGCCACTTCTAACCAAGTAAAACTTTAAAACACATCTGCACACATTCAGAGTTGAAGCACTCCTTTATATTTTGTTGCCAGACCAAACTCATGTAAATCTAGCATTTAATTTTTTGCCCATCTTACCTCCATACATACTGGGAGATATGGGGTAGCTAATGCCCAGCACCCTCTCTGTGGGCATAGACTTGCAGAAATCCTGGAGCATCTGCATGGCTAGGCCGTTCCTCCTCCAGTGACGGCGCACAAACACAGTGTCCAGCACAGGGAGAAGGTAACTAGTGCATCCATGACTAGTGCATCCATTGCACAGGGTTCCTTAAAGAACAAAAAACACAGTTATTAAAATGCACATTGGTACTGTTCAACTAAACTATGGAGAAATAATAACATGTCTTGTATTGGAGGGTTAAACAAAGTGAACTAAATAAACGAAACTGAATAACATGTTAACAAGATTTATACCACCTTGTGTTGAATACTTAAATCAGAAATAGTTATTAATTATCTATAACAACATGGCTCTGTTCTAATACATTATCATTCCTTTAGTAACAGTTAAAGGACTTACATTATCTCACAAAAGTGAGTACACACCTCACATTTTTGTAAATATTTGATTATAAAATTTACTGTCCCCTCAAAATAACTCAACACACAGCCATTAATGTCTAAACCGCTGGCAACAAAAGTGAGTACACCCCTAAGTGAAAATGTCCAAATTGGGCCCAATTTGAAAACGTGTCAATATTTTGTGTGGCCACCATTAATTTCCAGCACTGCCTTAACCCTCTTGGGCATGGAGTTCACCAGAGTTCACAGGTTGCCACTGGAGTCCTCTTCCACTCGCCCATGAAGACATCACGGAGCTGGTGGATAATAGAGACCTTGTGCTCCTCCACCTTCCGTCTGAGGATGCCCCACAGATGCTCAATAGGGTTTAGGTCTGGAGACATGCTTGGCCAGTCCATCACCTTCACACTCAGCTTCGTTAGCATGGCGGTGGTCATTTTGGAGGTGTCTGTGGGGTCGTTATCATGCTGGAATACTGCATACTGATCATGCTCTGCTTCAGTATGTCACAGTACATGTTAGCATTCATGGTTCCCTGAATGAACTGTAGCTCCCCAGTGCTGGCAGCACTCATGCAGCCCCAGACCATGACACTCCCACCACCATGCTTGACTGCAGGCAAGTCACACTGGTCTTTGTACACCTCACCTGGTTGCCGCCACACAGGCTCGACACCATCTGAACCAAATACATTTATCTTGGTCTCATCAGACCACAGGACATGGTTCCAGTAATCCATGTACTTAGTCTGCTTGTGCATCATCTTTAGAAGAGGCTTCCTTCTGGGACGACAGCCATACAGACCAATTTGATGCTGTGTGCGGCGTATGGTCTGAGCACTGACAGGCTGACCCCCACCCCTTCAACCTCTGCAGCAATGCTGGCAGCACTCATACATCTATTTCCCAAAGACAACCTCTGGATATGACGCTGAGCATGTGCACTCAACTTCTTTGGTTGACCATGGCGAGGCCTGTTCTGAATGGAACCTGTCCTGTTAAACCGCTGTATGGTCTTGGCCACTGTGCTGCAGCTTAGTGTCAGGGTCTTGGCAATCTTCTTATAGGATAGGTCATCTTTATGTAGAGCAACATTTTTTCTTTCAGATCCTCAGAGAGTTCTTTGCCATGAGGTGCCATGTTGAACTTCCAGTATTAGAGAGTGTGAGAGCGATGACACCAAATTTAACACCTGCTCCCAATTCACACCCGAGACCTTGTAACACTAACAAGTTACATGACACCGGGGAGGGAAAATGGCTAATTGGGCCCAATTTGGACATTTTCACTTAGGGGTGTACTCACTTTTGTTGCCAGCGGTTTAGACATTAATGGTTGTGTGTTGAGTTATTTTGAGGGGACAGTAAATTTACACTGTTACACAAGCTGTACACTCACTACTTTACATTGTAGCAAAGTGTCATTTCTTCAGTGTTTTCACATGAAAAGGTATCAAATATTTACACAAATGTGAGGGGTGTACTCACTTTTGGTGGATAATCCATATGACCTAAAGCTAATAATAAATAGATTTTTGTGTTGCTATTCAATAATTTCACAAAGGAAAACATACAGTATAACCACTGAATATGGTTAAACTCTCTGTTGGGAAACATTTATGCTGCATTTATAGAAGGACTCTCCAATGTCAGAGCTTTGCAACAGTCAGTAAGTTTTCTGTCATGGATCTTTAGGGCAATGCTTTGTGCACACGTTATTGATAACATAGCAGGCATTATTTTAGTGTTATTAACATCAACAATAAAAAAACGAGAGGTTTGCGAGTGAATAACTGTTTACAGCTGCTATAACATCAGGGATAACAGATACTAACTTGTTTTCATTTATGTAAGAAATGCATCAAAGGCCAGAATAATGGAAGCTGAACTCAGATGGTTCTGTATCAGGGCTGAATTGAGGAAGGATCAGGGTTGTGCACTTTTATTGTAGAGTTGTCAATAAAACATTTAGAGTGATGTTTACAACAGATATGACAGTCACACCTTTCTTTTTAACAGTGTAAAAGCCAACTGCTTCTCCATCTTGCCAGAAGATTTTTCCAAAATCTGACACAGGATGAGTTGAGAAATATACGTGTTCTCCCAGAGACCTTTCCAACATTCCAAACACAATCTGACTAAGCAGGAACAGTATAACTCTCTCCATCACTGACTCCACCTGTAGTGATAAAGGTAATAATCTCCATAAAACATCTGGTGTCAATATATTTACTTCCATGAGTAATGCTGTAAAAAAAAAAAACTGAACCATGCACATAGGCAGATGTTCTTCTACATAAGCAATATAATGAACAGTTTAGCTAAATCTTGCTTAAGCATGTACTTACAAATACAAGACCATTTCTGGATTTGCTGGATGTCTTCAAAACGTCACTGATGGGCCACCATTTGTGATGCAAATATATGGCAACCACTGAAAGAATGTTACATTACTTCAACACAGATGATAAAAAAATTATAAAACATAACTGACTGAATAGGATTCTGAAGGTTGTTAACCTTGGGTTTCATCTCCTGGTAAATGGAGGGCAAGAAGGTAATAAGGTGGTTCATCCTCCCCAAACAGCCTGAGCTTGCCTATATTGTCATGAGTTACTTTTACCTGTAATCAGTTGTTAGAATTTATCAAACATTTTTTTAATAGTATAGTAGTTTATTGTTATCTCTGCTGCTGTGTAGTCATGAGCACTGACCTCTGCTCCACTGGGAAGGTGAAATGACTTCGTGCCTGACTCAAGACTTGACAGGTACTCAGAGACAGGGCACAACGCTTCATAATCCTGACATGGCAGGTCCACTGGGTGGGAATTCACTGTAGCAATTAAGTTTTGAAACTTTTTTGCAAAATAAGCTGGTATAATACATATGATGATATAGAATATAAAAAAGTCATTTCAAGGTGATGTGCAAACCTTAAAATATTTTACAAAAGGTTTAAAACTGAGTGGCCTTTTTTAAAGAACATTTTCTCCTAATTTTTACTCATTTCCATTTCCCACCCACTAAATAGTTCTCCCTATTGTAGAACAGCTTCCAACCAGTGAGGGAGAGGGTCATGTTATGCCAATCCTCCTATACTGAGAGCTGGTCTAATTATGCTCTATTGCGCCATGGATTGCTGTAGGATTTTCAGGATTCAAACTTGCAATCTCACTGATAGCAGACTAATTTTTAATGATCCTCTTTTAATAATCCTCTTAACAGGGTCATTCTGCAAATTATTCTATCCATTTTCCCCTACTAAAGAATTGAATACCTGGACTGCCACTTCATTAAATGTGAAATCTCTTTGAAATCTCTTTGAAATCTATCCATTCCTTGCATCTATTTTCTGTACCACTTATCTTACACAGGGTCACGGGGAGCCTGGAGCCTATCCTAGGGGACTTGGGATGGGGGACAGCCTAAACAGGGTGACAACCCCTCACACACATTCACACACCGATGCCAATCAGCCTACAATGCATGTCTTTGGATACGGGAAGGAAACCAGAGTATGCAGAGGAAACCCAGGGAGAACATGCAAGCTCCACACACACAGGGCAGAGGCAGGAATCGAACCCCCAATCCCAAAGGTGAAAGGCAAACATGCAAACCTTTTAGCCATCCTGTAGTGATGATCCGGATGCTACTGAACATCTTATTTCTACAGTGGTGTGAAAAAGTGTTTGCCCCCTTCCTCATTTCCTGTTCCACAATGGAAATGCAGTGGAAATTCCATTGCTGCAATGGAAATGAGGAAGGGGGCAAACACTTTTTCACACCACTGTATACTTAAAATATACTGTGGTGCTTAGAAGTTTGTTATATAGAAAATACTAAAGGATTCACAAACTTTGAAGCACCATATGTGAAATATTACAAACACCATGGACAAAACATACACATATACACATATATATATATAATGTATACGTCGGTAGTTAAGGTAAGTAAACTCGGTTGCAGGACTGTCTCTCATTTACAGACGGTTTATTTCCACTGTTTGTTAGATAAAGAGTCCATGTTTAGCGTAGGCCCAGAACTTCAGACTGTGCGCACAGACTATTTCTCATAGTTTAATTAATAAAGAAAAATCATTTTAAATCTTTATATATGCAGTTTTTAAGTTGGATCTAGTCCGAGCCAGGGGTTTGGTCTTACCTGGATTTTCGACAGGCAAGTTAGAGTTGGAATCCATTTTGAAGGCACAATAACCTTTGAAATCGTTTCACTTGTGAAACAGCGACACCTGCTGCAGCATGGAGGGACAGCGGTTCATACATTTTATAAACTTTTTTTAAATTTTTTTTCCACTTTCACCTACGTCGATTTGTAATTAATTAATTAATTAATTAATTAATTAACTTATTATTATTATTATTATTATTATTATTATTATTATTATTAATTAATTAATTAATTAATTAAATTTTAACCAGCATCAGTTCTAATCATAATTGCCAAGCATTCATTCATTTTTATAATTGTAACACTTTAAATGCTGGTTTGTTTACAAAATGCCACTGATATTTGTTGTTTTTTTTAATGAAAAAAAGAATAGTAATTATTTTCATATATACTAAATGATAAGCAGAATTTTTTTCTTTCATTATAAAAGTCTTTACAACAGCATCAGTTCTGATGATAATTTAACCCGTTAAGCATCGGGTTCTCTACATAATGCAAAAATCTTCAAAGCTCTTTATCAAACCTCTAATCTTCTTTGACTCATATACATGGGGTGGGATTTGTGATTTCCAGTACAATATCATTTCTTTATTTCAAATTGTTCACACTCACAAAATTTTCAATACACACATAAAAACCACAACTCTGATATTCATTCATACACACACACACACACACACACACACAGCTGCATTTATTCAGCTGGTCTGTAGTGCTCTACAATGCAGCATAATCGGAATTGGATAAACTTGAAAAAATAGTACACATTTCAGAAAAAAAATTTAAATGTTTTGAAACCTTGTCAACAAAATAAAACCCTATTAACACAGAATGCATGATTTTATGCTTAAACATCACGGGGATTAAATATTGCAGTTTGAATGGGTTTCAATGGGAATATGTTTGTCCTTAAACTCCTGAGTGTAACTATTTTGTGTACCTAGTTTAAAATAGGTTTATGAAACCAAATGAGGGTGAAACATTAAAACTCCAATAAAAATACACACCTTTACAAAAATGTATGCTGTTTGCATGAACACAGACAAAATGATTTAAAAAAAAACAAAAATGAAAAAGTCATTTAAAAAACAATAAAACAATTGTTGCAATAAAAATATACATCTTTGAAATTTTTAAGTTTATAAAATATAAACAATGCATAAGTACAATTATTTTATAACTTTTATTAAAATTAGGTATATATCTGAATTCTTTGAAGCGGATCAAAAGCATTTTTAACCTGAAGACCTCAAGATTTTTTCTTCTCTTTTGCTCAGTCTATCTCTCTGCTGGCCACATATACAAAATGAAATGAAACTAAGTTAAACCATGTCAGAACATTTTTCACCTTTATTGCGAAATGAAGTGTTAAACAAATGTTTAGTGGGGAAAAAGGAAAAAACTCCCAATATCTCCGGCCAGGGTTCTGTCGGCGGCTCCGCCCCCTCGTGACGGGCCTTCCGGTTGTCGACGGGTTGACGCGAGGCTGTCCAAGAGGGTCTGGCTGCAGACCTACGGGGCGAGTGGAGCTCCACTCAATAGCGGAAATACGTCACCGAAAAAGTCGCCGAAGCGCATATACACGTCACCTCCACTGCGCCGAACGGATATAGAGACGTCACCTGACCTAATCTTCACGCAAAATATCGAAGCGGTATACTAAGCTTTTACGTTTTATGACTTTTTTTTTTTTTTAAATATAATAATATTATGGTCAATTTAATTTTCTATTTAAAGCAAAATAACATGTACAAATCAACCAATGTAAAATAATGAAGAATAATTTCCACAATTTAAGTTTTAATTGTTTTTATGTAAAAAAAAAAAAATTAATAATAATAATCTTAAATTATTTTGACAACACAATAACTGCAAGGGACCATACTGTAAAAAATTAAATATAGGAAAAAATAATGAATCAGAATTTTGTATTTATAGCAAAATAATGTACAAATCAACCACAGTAAAATAATGAATAATTTCCAGTTAATTGAATTGTTTTAAAAAAATATATTGACAACACATTTGAATTACAAAATTGTTACATCCAAGACACATTGCGCGCACACACTTCACTGTTCAAGACCTCCATCATTCAAAAAGCAATCCCAGCTACAGTAGCCAAGGTTGTCATCTGAGGCATAAAACCCCAAAAGCACTCCCCATTGTCCATTTCCCTGGTGGCCAGACGCACAGTCTTTGTAAAGCTGCCTGCATTGTAGGCGGCTGCATCTAGATATGGTGTACGGCTTTCTGTACCTTTATGATATGACCTAAAATATAATCAGATTAGTCTGCAAAGTAGACAAAGAGAACTCAATTAAACAAACGAGAAAAATATTATACTTGGTAATTTATTCATTGATCCAATATTACATATCAGTGGTAAAAGTATTTTAACCTCTAGTATTAACAGTTAATTTGAAGGTGAAATTAGAGTCAGGTGTTTTTCAATCAGTGAGATGACAATCAGGTGAGCACCCTGTTTTATTTAAACAGAGATCTATCAAAGTCTGCTCTTCACAACACATGTTTGTGGAAGTGTATCATGACACGAAGAAAGGAGATTTCTGAGGACCAAAAAAAAAGAGTTGTTGTTCCTCAGACTGGAAAAGGTTGCAAAACTATCTCTAAAGAGTTCCACAGTCAGACAGACTCTGTACAAATGGACGAAATTCAAGACCATTAGAGGTCGACCAACAAAGATCACTCCAAGAGCAAAACATGTAATAGTCCACGAGGTCACAAAGGAAACCAGGGTAACTTCTAAGCAACTAAAGGCCTCTCTCACATTGGCTAATGTTAATCTTCTTGATTCAACCATCAGGAGAACACTGAACAACAATAGTGTGCATGGCAGGGTTGCAAGGAAAAAGCCACCGCTCATCAAAAAGAACGTTGATGCTCATCTGCAGTTTGCTACAGATCTCATGGACAAGCCAGACGGCTATTGAAAAGATATTTTGTAGATGAGACAAAAAAAAACTTTTTGGTTTAAATGGGAAGCATTATGTCTAGAGAAAGCAAAACACTACATTCCAGCATTCCATTCATCTGTGAAACATACCGATGGTAGTATCATGGTTTGGGACTGTTTTGCTGCATATGGGCCAGGATGGCTTGCCATCATTGATTGAACAATTAATTCTGACTTATACCAGCAAATTATATATATATATATAAGGGGGACTTTAAAAAGGGGGACCAGAGAGTGTGTGCCAATTATAGGGGTATCACACTCCTCAGCCTCCCTGGTAAAGTCCACTCCAAGGTGCTGGAACAGAGGGTTCGGCCTATAGTCAAACCTCGGATTGAGGAGGAACAATCCGCATTCTGTCCTGGTTGTGGAACAGCGGACCAACTCTTTACTCTCGCAAGGATCTTGGAGGGGGCCTGGGAATATGCCCATCCAGTCAACATGTGTTTTGTGGATTTGGAGAAGGCATATGACTGGGTCCCCAGGGGTCTACTGTGGGAGATGCTGAGGGAGTATGGGTTGAGAGGGTCACTTCTTAGGGCTATCCAATTGCTGTACGCCCAAAGTGAGAGCTGTGTCCGGATGCTCGGCAAAAGGTCAGACTTGTTCCTTGTGGGGGTTGGTCTTCGCCAGGGCTGCGCTTTGTCTCCAATCCTATTTGTGATATTCATGGACAGGATATTGAGGTGTAGTCATGGTGGGGAGGGGTTGCGGGGATTGCGACCTGAGGATCTCATCGCTGCTTTTTGCAGATGATGTGGTCCTGATGGCATCATCGGTCCGTCACCTCCAGCACTCACTGGATCTTTTCACAGCCTAGTGCAAAGCGGCTGGGATGAGGATTAGCACCTCTAAATCTGAGGCCATGGTTCTCAGCAGGAAACCGATGGAGTGCCTACTCCGGGTAGGGAATAAGAACATAACCCAAATGAAGGAGTTAAAGTACCTTTTGGTCTTGTTCACAAGTGAGGGGACATTGGAGCGGGAGATTAGCCGGAGAATCGGAGCAGCGGGAACGGTATTGCAATCGCTTTACCACACTGTTGATACGAAAAGAGAGCTGAGCCGGAAGACAAAACTCTCGATCTACCGGGCAATTTTGGTTCTTACCCTCACCTATGTTCATGAAGGTTGGGTAGTGACCAAAAAAAGTAGATCACGGATATAAGCGGCTGAAATGGGTTTTCTCAGGGGGCGAGAAGCTCGACTATCCGAGAGGAAATCAGAGTAGAGCCGCTGCTCCTTTGCGCTGAAAGGAGCCAGTTGAGGTGGTTCGGGCACCTGGTAAGGATGTCCTGAAAAACGCATGTCAAAAATTTTATAAATTGATTTGCATTTTAATGAGGGAAATATGTATTTGACCCCTTTGCAAAACATGACTTAGTACTTGGTAATGACTTAGTAATTACTTTTCATTTTCAATGCCCTGGCTGAGGGAAGGAGGTTTCCACCCAAGATTTGAC
>JAFFST010047326.1:24917-43786 GCA_022414735.1 Noturus placidus | reverse complement strand
GCGGGGTGTACAGTGCCGCGAGTGGTATTTATCCCCAATATAATCAGCTGTATATAACTATACTATATCTACTATAATACTCTGCGGGGTGTACAGGGACGCGAGTGGTATTTATCCCCAATATAATCAGCCGTATAGAACCCAATAGAACCATTTACTGCACTCGTCAATGCACTTTTTAATGCACTTTTTTGTTGTAGGCTACAGAGTGTTACATTCTTTCAGCAGTCAGTTATAGGCCTAACATAGACTTTTCAAGAGGGGCTCAAAGATGACCACATTAAAATATTTTTAATTTACTCATTTATTTATTTAAAGTTATAATGTGTCTTGTTGGTAGCCTATGCCTGTTGGAATAAAAAAACTGTTCAGTGTTAAATAAATATTTTGAAATTGTAGTTTTTGTAATTGATTTTTTTTTTCAAAAAGCACATTTTGACTATTTCATTTATGCAATGGGGGAAAAAATTGAAAAAACAAGGGAAAAACTTGTTCGGTATTCATCCAAGAATTTTCATTTCAGTACATCTCTACAAAGTAGTAAATTAGTTCCCAATAAATTTATACTAGTTAGCAAATATATTGAGTTTGATTTGTCATGAATAATCCTAGTCATAAGCTTATTTTTACATGTTGCTAGTCCACTTGGGTTAATGTGGAACTTTACGTAGGAGTCTTTGTGCCTCAGTGTTGTAGTAATAAAGGCACTAAAGCACACCAACATTGATGTCTTTGAGACCCCCAAGAACAATCCCAGATTCCCGTTGAAATAAACCAGATGTCCGAATGGAAAGTGTGCGTGTTATGTGGTGGACCACAGAAAGCAAGTGATGGCTGTTGAATTTGGGTTTACAGTCCTCGTTCCAGTATCTGGCATGGATCAAAACTAGCTCCTTTGTTTGAATACACTGCTGATCCATACGTGACAACACATTCATTCGTATCTGAAAATCCTATCATTGTTTGCAGCACTTGTACTTATGTAACTAAAAGATAATGTGAACCGATTTTTTCTCTCATACAATTTAGGATTAACAGAACCGCTTCAGTCCCACCCGTCTGGCCGGAGAAGAGAAACCGCAGTCACACTTCGCCGTAGCGGCAGCCTTGATTCGAACCCAGACATTTTTGTGTTGATTTACAATTTATTCAGTTTGTTTCGATTTCAGTTTAAGACTCTCTATGTAAAATATTGCGGCGGTCACAGATAGCCTTGGAATGAAGTGATTATCCCTTGGGGAGAGAAAAAAATGATAGAATTGTCAGTTAATTCTTTGCAAACATTAAAATGAGTCGTACCGTTGCAGGTGTTCCCAGGCCAGGTCGGCTGCTAGGGTCCGGAAATTCCAATGTGGAGCAGACCTTTTCTCTTTCGTCCAATCCCACTCCTCCTGGCTCCTTTCTGTTGCCCTCTTACCCTCTGCCCACGCTACCAGGGGACCAGTTAACTCCTACTCTGTATTCTCCTACCACTCCCACCATCAATGGCACCAAGAGCAGGTGTAAATTTATCAATTATGTTTACTTATTTGCTTGTATAGATTAGTTTTTGGAGATAACCCTGTTAAGTGAAACCTTATCTAGACATAAGATACAGAAGTATCTGCAGTAAATGCAGTATCTCTATGGAAGTACAGCTTCCATAGAGATACTGTGTTTATATGTGCTTATACACAGTATTCGCCGTCAATACTGTATAATTGATACATAAATTAAAAAGCTAATTGTCTCATTCGTCGATGTATCACCGCAGCCCTGGGAACTTGACATCAACAACATGTATTGCCAGAGTGCCATCGGGGGAAAAGAAAGCTCCTCCCTCCATGGAACCAAGTCCTCAAGGTATCATCTCGCCAAAGACACTATATTTCTGCTGTGTAGAATGTGTTAAGTGTGTACACATTTCAGATCTCCATGTGAACTTTATTGCAGGTGTCCAACTGCAAGAAAAGCTTCTTTCTGATGCGAGTGTCAGTGTTGTTGGTCAGAGAGTGTCTCACTCTAAGGGATCAGCAGTAGAAGAAAAGCCAAGAGAAACAACGTCTTCGCCTCCCCACGTTAGACCTGCAGGTCGTGAACCGCTCCGAGCCTTAAGGCCTGCCAAAGGTGAATTACTGTATGTTGTAGGTGCAGGGTGTAATTTGTGTGTAATGTTTCCCCAATTATGAGCCCTAGGCCTATTTATATAATATATTACATACTGTATCTGTTAGTGGCAAAAGTATGTGAACCTTTGCTTTCAGTATCTGGTGTGACCCCCTTGTGCAGCAATAACTGTAACTAAATGTTTACGGTAACTGTTGATCAGTCCTGCAGATCAGCTTGGAGGAATTTTATCCCGTTCCTCAGTACAGAACAGCTTCAGCTCTGGGATGTTGGTGGGTTTCCTCACATGAACTGAGTGCTTCAGGTTCTTCCAAAATATTTATATTTTAAAAACTTAATGTCAGGACTTCAGACATCTATCCACAAAACATATTTTTTCCAATAGTCTTTTGGCTTGTCCATGTGATCTTTAGCAAACTTCAGACAGGCAGTTTTTTTTTGGAGATCAGTGGCTTTCTCCTTGCAACCCTGCCATGCACACCATTGTTGTTCAGTGTTCTCCTGGTGATGGACTCATGAACATTAACACTAGCCAATGTGTTAGAAACCTTTAGTTGCTTAGAAATTACCCTGGGTTCCTTTGTGACTTTGTGGACTATTACACGTCTTGCCCTTGGAGTGATCTTTGTTGGTCGACCACTCCTGGGCCAGGGTAACAGAATTGTTCTGGTCCCAAATTTCCTACATTTGTAAACAATCTGCCTGATTGTGGATTGGTGGAGTCCAAACTCTTTAGAGATGGTTTTATAACCTTTTCCAACCTGATAAACATTGACAACTCTTTGTGAGGTCCTCAGAAATCTCCTTTGTTTGTGCCATCATACACTTCCACAAACGTGTTGTGAAGTACAGAGGGGAAAAAAGTATTTGATCCCCTGCTGATTTTGTACACTTGCCCACTGACAAAGAAATGATCACTCTATAATTTTAATGGTAGTTTTATTTGAACAGTGAGAGACAAAATAACAACAAAAAAATCCAGAAAAACACATGTAATAAATGTCATAAATTGATTTGCATTTTAATGAGGGAAATAAGTATTTGACCCCTCTGCAAAACATGACTTAGTACTTGGTTATGACTTAGTAATTACTTTTCATTTTCCATGCCCTGGCTGAGGGAAGGAGATTCTCACCCAAGATTTGATGGTACATGGCCCATCCATCGTCCCTTTGATGCGGTGAAGTTGTCCTGTCCCCTTAGCAGAAAAACACCCCCCAAAGCATAATGTTTCCACCTCCATGTTTGACGGTGGGGATGGTGTCCTTGGAGTCATAGGCAGCATTCCTCCTCCTCCAAACACGGCGAGTTGAGTTGATGCCAAAGAGCTCCATTTGGGTCTCATCTGACCACAACACTTTCACCCAGTTGTCCTCTGAATCATTCAGATGTTCATTGGCAAACTTCAGACAGGCCGAGGGAGATTGACAGTTCTTTTGTGTTTCTTTCATTTGCGAATAATCGCACCAACTGTTGTCACCTTCTCACCAAGCAGCTTGGCAATGGTCTTGTAGCCATTCCAGACTTGTGTAGGTCTACAATCTTGTCCCTGACATCCTTGGAGAGCTCTTTGGTCTTGGCCATGGTGGAGAGTTTGGAATCTGATTTGATTGATTGATTGCTTCTGTGGACAGGTGTCTTTTATACAGGTAACAAGCTGAGATTAGGAGCACTCCCTTTAAGAGTATGCTCCTAATCTCAGCTCATTACCTGTATAAAAGACACCTGGGAGCCAGAAATCTTTCTGATTGAGAGGGGGTCCAATACTTATTTCCCTCATTAAAATGCAAATCAATTTATAACATTTTTGACATGCGTTTTTCTGGATTTTTTTATTGTTATTCTGTCTCTCACTGTTCCAATAAACCTACGATTAAAATTATAGACTGATCATTTCTATGTCAGTGGGCAAATGAACAAAATCAGCAGGGGCTCAAATACTTTTTTCCCCCCACTGTATAATATTTTTTTCATTTGTTCAATTGGGACTGTTGTCTACTTTTAGGACATCATAGAAAATCCAACAATGTTTTAGGTCATAATTTTACAGAAATATAGAAAATTCGAAAGGGTTCACAGACTTTAAAAGCACCACTGTATGCTTTTATTTCTGTTTATCAGGCCTAGACGTTAGCTTTAGCTCCTGCTGGAGCAGAGCTCCTCAGCTATGTCCTTTTCTCTTATAAGACGTTAAGAGAGTGGGTCGTAATTAGAATTTATTTCATAGGCAGCAGAGAGATTTGGAAATTATTTTTTGTTAGACACTTTGCTCTTTTTATGTGTATCATAAAGCGATGTAATATAATCAGCTGTAGTATTTGTCACTGGCGCTTTGTTTTTCAGGATCTCAGCTACACAACACGAAGACCTGCCCTGTTAGTGACATGTCTGAGGGTGTAGTTGGGAGAGGTTAGTGCAACCTGTCTGCTATTGTAATAAAAATCCTTTAAATGTTTATTGTGAATTTTATAATTGACTTTTGACCCTAAAAATTAAAAAAGAACATCTCTTCGTTCAACATTTGGTAGCATTATAAAATGTTCTGAATATTTTTTTATGAACGCGTACTTTTCTGTTTTAGATGAAATCATACCCATTACCCTAAAGAAGGATTCCAAAAAACAAATGGAGTTGCGGCCATTCTCCAGACCGGAGCTTGCCCTCACTCAGAGCTTCAGTCTGCTTAACTCGGATGACTGGTGAGTCCAGCACCTATAGAACTAGATTACATCTCGTTCAATAAATGTGTCCGTTTCTTTAAAACCAGGCTAACTAACTCTGGTCTGAGAAGGTGTTCTGTCTTACCATATGAATATGGTAAATATTAATGATATCTACCTTTTCATAACTAAACAGAGATCAGTTACTGTAGCCTGCTTTTCCCAGAATAGCAGTATAAATCCTGTCTCTATGTACAGGGAGAAAAAAATCGAGGGGCTCATGTTCCTGCGCTGCTTGGTACGGTATCACTCTGATGTGCTTAATAGTAGGCTTCATGAAGTCTGCCTTGCTCTCATTCAAGAGGTAAGCCTCTTTAATTTTTTTTGCTTTCTGCTTTGTACTACTAATATTGTTCATGGGTATTTGAGTTCCCGGTTAACTGTCTGAGACGCTAGTAATCGAATTCTTAAATCGGAATTTGGGTATTCGTTCATGCCGTGCATCCAAATGAAGAAAAACTTCCTCTGGCAATGTTTTGATGCAGAGGATAAGCCACAGTATAGGATAAGATGTTCAAGGAGCTTAAAAGGTCTCTAAAAAGCATTTTTTTTCCCCACTGGCCTAATAAAATATTGGCTATTAGCCCACTTGTAAATATTTATTCAGAGGTGGGTAGTAATGCGTTACGTTTACTTGAGTAACTTTTAGAAAATAAAATCGACTTTTAAGAGTATGTTTAACTGGCCATACTTATACTCTTACTCAAGTTCATTTTTAATCACAGGAATGTACTTTTTTTTGTGATTTATATTTTTTATTGATTCTCATACACTTTTCAGAGTACAACAAAATATATCAATACAGAATCAACATTTTTACCCCAGTAACAGCCCCTCCCACCCCACCCATGAATGTTTACATATGATTCATTTATTTATGATTCATGTACATTTAATTCAATTACATATGTTTCGTATTATTTTCATAAATCCATACAGAATCAAAGAAAAGAAATTAAAAGAAATTAAAAAAAAAGAGAAGGGGGGTAAGATGGATAGTATACAATACTACTATACAGGAATGTACTTTTACTTCACTACCTTCAGGTCGCAATACGCTGCAGTGGTCTGATGTGAAAATAACTACTGTTGGGAAAATGTTTGTTTTTTGGGTTGTGTGTGAGATTTTGTGTTGAAAATGACAGGTTGTGTGTTATTATACCCAACACAGGACTGAGATACGCAGCTTTGTCTTGAACCCAGGTTTTATATCGTATAAGCAGAACAGAACAACTTTCAAGGAGAGGCGTGACTTATAGTTCTCCATGTGGACCGAGATTCAGGATTTTCCCTTCCTGTTAATCAGATCCGAAGTAACTAGCAACCTGCTACTTGAGTCTTCTCATCGAATACTTTATTACTCTTACTTAAGTCATTATTAACATTTATCGTTACTTGAGTGATTGTTTTTATAAATAGTTTCACTTTTACTTGAGTGAACATTTTTGGCTACTCTACCCACATTTGCATTAATTCCACTGTGATTATATCATATATAAAGTGTGTTAATGAAAGGACTTTTCACTCTGCGGCAGTTTGAGCTTTTTTAGAAGAATTGTGCAAATAACCTGGTGTCATCATGTTCTGACCAAAGAAAATTTTTGTGTGTTCCATCCATGGTCAAGGCTCTGTCCTGTTAATTTGTGCCAGTGAAAGCTTTACGAAAATATTGCTTCTAGGGCAGAGAATGTTGTGTTTTTGTCGAAAACAAAAGAAGTTAACAACATAAAACTTTACAGTGCCTGTATATGTTTAATTCCGGAGTCGATTGGATCCAGGTTATATTGGCGTTCGTATGATTTGGGGCAGTCTGCGTGGTATAAACCATCGATGCTTCTTCTGTACTGCAGGTTTGTAACCTGCGCTCCGGAGTGTCCCGCATCGCCGTGGTGACTTTAGGAGAGCTATACTCTGGCCTGCAGAAGGGAATGGACCAGGAGCTGGAAGCAACAGCCAAAGTTCTGTTACACAAAACAGGAGAGACCAATGCATTCATTAGGCAGGATGTGGATGCAGCGCTGGACAGCATGGTGCAGAACTGCACACCTACACGCAGCATGAACGCCCTGCTTGCTGGAGGACTCGGGTAAGTTTCGCCGAGCTGTTGAAATACTAATCTCTGGCTGTAATCAGGACTAGTTTATATTCTTCCGGTTTTCCTCTGGGTACTCTGGTTTCCTCCCCCCAAAGACATGCACTGTAGGTTGATTGGCATCTCCAAACTGTTCAGTGTGTGTGATTGTGCCTTGCGATGGTTTGGCACCCTTTACCTTCCAGGGTGTCCCCCGTCTTGTGCCCCGAGTTCCCTGGGACAGGCTTCAGGCGACCCAGGGTAGAGTAAGCAGTTCTGAAAATGGATGGATGGATGGACGAATGGACAACCAGAGAAAAACGGAAAACCCTACTCGCCTTTCTTGTGAAACCCAATTTTTCTTTGATGACTCTACGTTAACATTATTTTGTGAATCTTTTCAATTTCCTTCTCTTTTCTGGTTTGTGTTCCCAACAGTCACTTGAACGCAGCCGTAAGGAAGTGCACCGCTCAGCACTTGACTACTCTGGTCGAGAAGATTGGCACCGGGCGCTTATTGTCTGGAGCGAAAGATCTCACGGACCGAATTTTACCTGCTGTCTCCAAGCTGGTGCAAGACTCTTCACAAGAAACCAGGTTAGCGCTGTCTTTACGACATTTTTATTTGTCATTCTCCACTACTGATTTAGTCTAAAAGCTTAGTGTTTCGAGATTAACTGATAATATTTTTCTGGTCCGTTCTTTCTCTCAGATATTTTGGCCGGCAAATGCTGCTGCTCTTGTCTTCTCACCGACACTTTGATAAAATGGTGGAAAAGCACATCCCTCACAAAGACCTGGCAACCATCAGACACACTGTCGTCACCCTGAAGACCAAGGTGTCTGTTCGAACATCCGTTCATCCAAGTGCACGATGATAGTCCACAGTAGTACCTATTCGTCTGTTAAGATCAGAGCTCTCGTTTATTTGGTCACTGTGTAATAACATTCACACAAGACAACAGTGGGGAGATTGATTGATTTTATCATCATGATCTTTTAGGTACCGGGTGAGATGCCTCAGGACACTCCTTCAGGTCGAGGCAGACGCTCCATATCTGACGGCGGAATGATGCGTGCCTCGTCTCTCACTCGAGAGCCTCAGATTTCCAGCAGGTAAATATTTGAACGTTGGGGATTATAAATAGTTGATGTTTTCCAGGACCAGCTGGTTTATTTTTCCGGTGTTTTTAATTTGCATTTGTTTTATATTTCAGCAAAGACAACAGCAAAGCTCAGTTCCACAGCATCGCGGACAAGAACGAGTATGTCAAGCAGCTCAAAGCCCTGTTGGCTTCAAAGGACTTCCGGGAACGCATCAAGGGCATCGATCAGCTGGTGGCTGACTGTGAGGAAAACCCATATATGGTCATGGGCAACATCTTTCCGGTAATTTAATCAGACATCTTTAGATTTTTTTTTTCTTTCTTTGTGTGCTTTAAGAAATATCTCTATGAGAGAATAAATTGGGAGAATATAAATATTAAAAAGCTAAGGGGTTTCCAAACAGAACACTTTGTTTAACGACTACAGATGGCCGCTGTATGCACGTAGGCCATTGGCCAAAAGCTACTTAATATTTTTTATATAATAAAGTGAACAGCTAAGCTATAGATAGTATAGGTTTGTTACTGTGTCTGTATTTCGCCCAGGTCTTTGGTGTTTTTAAAGAACGGCTGCAGGAGTCAAACAGAAAAGTGAACCTCTATGCGTTGGAGGCCTTACAGAAGATAATCACCTTACTTAAAGACAACTTGGCCCAAGTGGTCTATATCCTCATCCCAGCTGTAGTGGACAACCACCTCAACTCGAAGAATAATGGCATCTACACGGCTGCGATGGGCGCCATACGTGCTCTGATCAATAACCTCGGTGGGTTCCTTTCTCTCCTGCACTTCGAGGTCAACGCAAAATGAAATGCAGTACACAAGGAATGAAACCTGTCACGGAGACACGTCATACTTTTAAACAGTTTATAGTTACGTTTAATGTTGATGAACTTCATCTTCCAGACAAGTTCATGTTATTGCTAACAGCATCAACAGTTGTTCCCTCACCAGCCTCTGGGGTTTTTTATAAAGTGCTGACACTCGATGCTTGGTCTATTACATTTTAAATAAATATCTCCTTATGGGAAATTTCAATGTATCAGTGATTATACATTGTTAGATAAAAACACTTTGTTTTTTTGTGAGCTGCTACTATATATTTTGGGATGCACTAAGGAGATAGTGGAGCTTTTTATACTTCTGCCAGTTTTGTAATTTGAAAGGCGTGATTCGTGTGTATGACGTGTGCTTCATTTAGGTCTAATGATCATTCTGTTTAGAATGCAAGACAAGTTTCTGAGAAACAATTTCATGTCAGCTCTCTCTTTGTTTTCATTTATTTTCCAGATAACACGCTACTTCTTCAGCCGTTTTGCACAAAGGCGCAGTTTCTCAGTGGAAAGGCTAAACTGGACCTTGTAGATAGAGTTGCAGGTATGTACAGGATGCTCAGAGTGCCTGGAGAAGAGCTTCTGTATGTTCCACAGGTCTATTTCAACTGTAACGTGTGGCAAGAAACATCACGGTCATGTTCTGACAGAAATAGTATTATTCGTATTATGTTGCACATTCGGTACGTAACTATAAAAACAATACAATTGTTTGTATTGACCTGTATTTTAAAATCTAAAGAGAAATTTCTAGAAAAATGTATGAAGTACGATGTTGGTAAAGATGTATTTGGGTTCTCAATAACTATTAGCTAACATTAATAAATCAACTTGATATCTAGAAAGGAATTTCTTATAAAAAAAAAAACAAAATGAATAAAGCTTATAAACAAAATGAATAAAGCATGAAATGCAGTCATGGGAAAAAGAAAGTACTCCCTCCTTATATTTCTAGTTTTTTTTTTTATTTAAATATCACTTTTTGTTGTCGTTGCTAACTTCTATTCAAATAAACACTGACATCAGATGACAAAAGAAAAATATTTATTTAAATATGTTGTCTTTTTTTTTAATTTTACTAACAACCCATTCATAAATAAGATGGGTGGGGGAAATAAGTACATCCTATAATACATTAACACATAGAACTACGTTTAGCAACAGTAACTTAAAGTAAACCTTTTCTGTAGGAGTTTATCATTCTCTCACATCGTTGTGGAGAAATGTTTGGCCCACTCTTCTTTACAACATTGCATCAGTTCATTGATGTTTGAGGGCATTTGTTTATACACAGCTCTCTTAAGATCTCGTAACAGCATTTCAATGGAGTTACGGTCTGGACTTTGACTTGGCCATTCGAACACATTGATTTTATTCATCCATTTATTTATTTATTCTTCTTTAGCCATTCATTTTTTCCCCATGACTGTATGTTCTATAAAATGACATTTATTTACACTCTGATTTCTTTTTCTCAGAGCTGGTCAGAGAGCTGTACCCCCGCAAGCCACAGCTGGTTAAACAGAAAGCACTCCCTCTGCTTTGGCACCTCCTTGGTTCCTCCTGCAAGACCGGCACGGTCCACGGCAGGAGCAGCACCATGAGAGGAGCCACCACCAACCTGTGCCAAGCGCTGCACGCTCACATGGGCCCCATGCTGCTAAAACAAGCTGCTTCACAACCTTCCAACATCTTCAAGAGCCTGAATGTGATTCTGCGTACCCTCACACCCCTCAGATATCCACGTAAGAACATACCCCCAGTTTATTGTATATCAGGTTTAAGATTCCCAGGAGCTCTGCTTTGAAGAGACAGCTCCACTTCACCACCACCAATGTTTTGGACACCCGGAGAGCGGGTTGCTGCAGGGCGGGGCTGCCGACAAACACACGGCTGGTGGATGATACGAAGCGCTGCGAATTTCCACCATCCAGCACCCGATGGGAGGATATAAAAGGGCGATCCTCCTGTGTGTTTGTGCTCTGCCCACAGCTGGCTAAATTCACTACACTGGTTGTTTTAAACCTTTTGTGCATTTATGATTTAATCAATAATGAACTTTTTCACAATATCTGTTTCCTTCTGAGTCTGGTTCCTCTTAAGGTTTCTTCCTCTTAAAACATCTTAGGGAGTTTTTCCTTGCCACTGTAACCACTCTGTGGCTTGCTCAGTTGGGATAAATTCGCACCTTTAATATCTGTATACCGTGTTGATATTTCTGTAAAGCTGTTTTTAGACAATGTCTATTGTAAAAAGCGCTACAGTATACAAATAAAATTGAATTGAATTTACAAACTCCTTTGTATTGTATAGCTATGAAGTGTGATGGCACAGTATTAGCTTCATGTATGCTATATTATATTGCAGTATGTAATGGTGTGTGTGTGTGTGTGTGTGTGTGTGTGTGTGTGTGTTTGTGTGTGTGTGTGTGAGTGTGTGTGTAGAGATGTAAACTCTATAACGACTTGTCAATTGATTGGACCTGTCCTACTCTCTTTTTGCATGACCAAATATAGAGGTGGAGTGAAAAGACTATATTTCTAATACAAAAAGACCAATTTGATGTATACAGAAATTAAGTTGATGTTAAGCAGCCATATTTTTGGTGGATGGTAAACAGGCAAAACAAAACCATATGATGAAAGCTAGCTTCATGCTAATAAATATATTTCTAGTCTACACATGAATTTATGCCCAGGTCATGTAATTCAGTATCGTGCCAGTCTTTAAATACCTTTTTGGAGATCTAATGTTAATTTATATTGAACATGTCTCTCTACATGGTGTACGACAAAGATCGATCTATATAATAAAATGTTTATTTCAGTAAACCTTAACGATTTTGTGTTTGCTATACATGCATGCATGCTTTTTTTTCGGCCCTGATGCATGTGGTAAGATGATAAAAATAAGAAGCTTTGTCTAACAATAGGTCGCCAGTAGAGTGGCTTTAACATGGGGACATTTTTGTTGAATAATTTGTAAACAATGTGAGTTTCACAAAAATGAATGAGATCCACAAATATTGGGGTTTTTAGTAGACAATAATGTGGACTCTGCATCACTCCATGTGCGCATCATTTACGCATCATGTGTTTGGAACCCACTGAATTTAGATTTCTTATGCCAACATGTCATCCATTCAAATGTGTAGGATTTTTTTCTCTCAATGAGTATGCATCAACTAATCAAGTTGTGAGACTTTTTGTTACTTTCCATGTTACTCTGAGCAATTACAACATAAGACATACAACATACAACATAGCTTTGGCTACTAGGGGACACAGTGACCTCACACCTCCAGGGTTGGGGTTTGAATCCTACCTCCGCCCTGTGTGCGCGGAGTTTGTTTGTTCTCCCTTGTGCTTCAGGAGTTTCCTCTGGGTACTCCGGTTTCCTCCCCCAGTCCAAAGACATGCATTGTGATTGGCACTTCCAAATTGCCCGCAGTGTGTGAATTGGTTTGTGATTGTGCCCTGCGATGGGTTGTCCAGGGTGTCCACCACCTCGACAGGCTCCACGTGGCCCTGTGTAGTATGAGGTACAGAAAATGTATGGATCGATGACTGGATGTCCAGGTACCCACAGCTTTTTCTACCTAGATACAACTTGTTTTTCAGGCTGGATAAGTGTGTTTAAGTGTGTTTATACAGAATTGTGTGGGGTTAGTTTATAGGAGGAGTCTCAGATTATCTCCTGGACATTTTTTTTTGCAACAACATTGAAAATGGATGGGTTAGGGTTAGTGTTAGGGTTTGATGGTGAATTCTCATTCAGTGTGCATGTAGAATCATTCATTTGCCACAGGATGGCCATGAATTGTAATTGGTTGGTGTGTTTCATTTTAATAATGTTTAATAACATCCTTTAAAATAATAATAATAATAATAATAATAATTACACACATGCACACAGAGGGTTAGTGGTTAGCACGTTTGCCTCATACCTCCAGGCTTGGGGGTTTGAATCCCGCTGTGGAGTTCTGGGTACTCGGGTTTCCTACCCCAGTACGCTTATTGGCACATCCAAAGTGTCCGTATTGTGTGAATGTGTATGTGATTGTGCTCTGTGATCGATTGGCACCCTGTCCAAGATGTACCCCACCATGTGCCCCATGCACCCTGGGATAGGCTTCAGGTTTTATACTCGGTTATACTCCAGTCCAGTAGGTGGCGTTTTATACTCGGTTGTACTCCAGTCCAGTAGGTGGCGTTTTATACTCGGTTATACTCCAGTCCAGTAGGCGGCGTTAATGCACCTTTCCGCATGATTTCAACCGCCTTTTCTGAAAGAGGAAGAGTTTCATCATGTCCGTGCTCCACATTTGACTCATAACAGAATGGGTAAGTAAGCTACAAAACAATTAGAATTGTACTCTGGTTTGTTATTGTTATTCAGCGCTGCTAAACTAAAGTATATTTAAACGAAAACACGGCTGTTGAATAATAGTGTTTCTTCTATGTTTTCTTTTTCCAGAAACTGCTATTACCATCATCATCAGCATTACAAATGTGTGAAATTAAACATACATGTCAGTAATAATGTGAAACCACAGAGTTAGCAAGAGCTTATTAGCAAACAACATATGACTCCTGCTGTCTCACTATGTTGTCCAGCTAAAGTTAACAACAACAACACGACTGGAGGCTAGATCAGATTGCAGACCGATAGCCCTTCCTAGCAAGAGTAGAGATTACCTTACCACCAATGGTAGCTTTGAGATTTGCTTGAACTAAAGTCTGGGGATCATGTTGCGTTGAGCAGAAAGTCATCCTCGGCGTTCAGCTTCATATGCTGTGCTGAGGAGTGATTCAGAATGAACAGTGCAAATCAAAAGACTTTATTTCAGACCTGGGGCTCAGCCGTACCCAAGACGACCCTTCCGAGTAAAGACCCAGGGAAAAAGATACCTCAGAGGTGTAGAGCAATCACAAACAGCCTGGGAAAGGTGAAAAAAAAGGAACGCGAAAATGCAGCAGCGCCTTCACTTTGGGCTGAAGTTGGCCAAGGGACTGCAGTCCACCAGGCATCAAGACAGGACCAGGACGAGGAGATGGACGACGTTGACGACGATCTTATCCTCGTAGCTGTACATGAGGCTGAGAAACGTCTAGAAAACCAACCCGATTCATCAGCTGACGCCTCAATCGAGGATCCTGTAGACGTTTGCTCAGATCTTCCGGGTTTTGACGGTTTGTCGGGACAGATATGGATCTATCCGACCAACTTCCCGATCAGGGATTATCAGCTGAAGATCTCTGAAGCAGCCCTGTCGCAAAACACGCTGGTGTGCTTGCCTACTGGCCTGGGTAAAACCTTCATTGCGTCAGTGGTGATGTATAACTTCTACCGGTGGTATCCTGCAGGGAAGATAGTCTTCCTGGCCCCCACGAAGCCCCTCGTTGCTCAGCAGATTGAAGCATGTTACAGAGTGATGGGGATTCCTCAGCAGCACATGGCTGAGCTGACGGGTAGCTCCATTTCTATGGTCTGTTCTTGTGTATTTCCTGCTTTTCCAGCCGATAAACTGACCTTGTTTTTTTCTTTTTGTTTAGGGAGCACTCTGGCTCCACAGAGGAGGGACCTGTGGCGATCCAGGCGTGTTTTCTTTCTCACGCCGCAGGTCATGGTGAACGATTTGTCTCGAAACACGTGTCCTGCTCCTCAGATCAAGTGCGTGGTTATTGACGAAGCTCACAAGGCTTCAGGGAATCATGCGTATTGTCAGGTACTTCCATATTGCACGTAGGAACGTCAGACATCGACGAAACCTGTCCGTTACTTAACGTGTATGACACCTGTGTCTTCAGGTGGTGCGGGAATTATGGAACCAGACGAAACAGTTCCGTGTCCTGGCTCTCAGCGCTACACCTGGTGCAGACATGAAGGTTTGCCTTGTAGAGGTCACTCACAAATGAACAACATTCAGCTCAACACATACAGTATGTTCATTGATCACTCATCCTAGTTTTCTGGATAAGAGTGTTCCTCACTTTGAGGTCGGTCATACGCATCAAATAACCTCACCTTGTTTGTACAGTCTCTCAACTGATAATCTGGGTTTACTCGCTTAACCTTGTACCCCGAGTCTCCTGAGATAGGCTCCAGGCTCCCTGTGACCCTGTGTAGGACAAGCGGTACAGAAGAGGGACGTGCCGTTGCACTGTATACAATTATTCATCACCTGTCCAATCACAATCGAGCATTCAGTGGATTTGTGGTAGAAAAGAACACTGTAGAACATGCCGTTGTTTCTTTGTGTGTAGGCCGTACAGCAAGTCATCTCCAACCTGCTGATCTCTCACATCGAGCTGCGCTCAGAGGAGAGTCCAGACGTTCAGGCCCACACCCATCAGCGCAGTGTGGACAAGATTGTTGTCCCTTTAGGAGAGTCACTCACTGGATTCCAGTCTCGGTACTTTCAGGTAGGATGCAGATGATCTCCGTGTGGTTACCAATTGCTCTTGGGTTTAAATAACCATAACCATAAATGTGGCTGCTCAGGTATCGATCAGAGTGCACCTCAGTGCTGTTCAATTTCCCTGAAGAATTTGTGTTACACACACTCTCTGTCCACTTTAATAGGAACACCTGCAAGTATTCTTGTTCATGCATTTATCCAATCAGCAGCAGAGAAAAACTTCATCTTGTGCCATCCACTTCACCTTGGTTGTAAATACTATAGACTTCCTGTCAGCTTAAACGAGTGTGGGCATTCTCCTCTGATTTCTCTCATCAACAAGGCATATTGACCAATTCAACCAGTTGAATGGTTTAGTGTAATCTGTTGATTATATTAGTCTAATCCAGGAGTGCTTAATCTGGGGGGGGTGCTAAAAAAGACAATATCCAGGATAATGTCAATTAACGGTCATGCATGATCAGCTTGTACCACAGCAAAATATGATTGCTGGTCCAGTGTGTTTAGGTGTATTTATCTATAAATAAATGGCGCACTTATATAGTGCTTTTATCCAAAGCGCTTTACACTGTCTCTCATTCACCCATTCACACACACCAATGGTAGCAGAGCTGCATCCAAGGTGCTAGCTTGCCATCGGGGGCAACTTAGGGTTCAGTGTCTTGCCCAAGGACCCGCCAACCCGACGATTAGTGGACAACCCGCTCTACCGACTGAGCCACAGCCACCCATATATCAGCTGTCCAATCTAACACAAACTGTATTCGCTGAACTTTTGAGCCGAATGTGTCAAAACATCCGAATTAACAAACTGACCTTACACAACCTCTTCGTTTATGTGACAAATTACGGTTTACATCACCGGAAACGAGAATTTTTTTTGCCCTGCCATACAGAACGCATAAAGAGAATACGTGTAATATTCATTACATTGAATAGGTGGCGTTTAAGAGTTGTGCTGTTTTTTTCTCTTGGGGGTAGATGGCACACTAAAGCCTTGACTGTGTCTACATTTGAGAACAATAATAAAAATGTCACCACCTTCTGAACCGATCTGTGATGCTGCATAAGCAGAAGTTGGAACGGATGATTTGAACTTGGCTTGTGTCAGAGGACACCCATGTTACTCTTCACCTTGGTCTCTGTGGTGTGGTAGGGGAGAGCTGGATGATGGGTGGGAATTGGCAGGTGACCAAATTCTGGATTCTAGAAAGAAAAAGGACTGAGGAAAAAATAAAACTAACATCGATTGCATATACCTTTTTTGGAGCAAGACACTCACCTTGTCAGCAAGGTGTCCGCGGATCCTTAACAAGCCTTGAAATGTGTTGAATTTCTTAATATAAAAATAAGGTCTTAATTAGCATTAAAATGTCTTAAATCCACGTTTCAAAGGACTTAAAAATGCAACTGAACCAAGACCGTAAGGATTGTTTAGATTTTATTTTCACGCGTTGCTTTTTGAAATCGAAAACATTTACATTTATTCATTTAGCAGACGCTTTTATCCAAAGCGACTTACAAATGAGAGCACAAACACACACCAATGGTAGCAGAGCTGCATGCAAGGTGCTAGCTTGCCATTGGGGCAACTTAGGGTTCAGTGTCTTGCCCAAGGAAACTTCGGCATGGGATCACCCAGGCCGGGATTCGAACCACCAACCCCACGATTAGTGGATTAGTGGACAACCTGCTCTACCGACTGAGCCACAGCCGCCCCACCATGTTGCACTCGGTGTGTATTTGTACCCCCAAATAAAAATGTATTTTTATTATTATTATTTTTTATTAAGTGTTATTCAGTGCCAAAGTAATATTCAAAATGGCAATGTTTAAAAAAATAATAATAATTTCTTCTTTGCAAAAATGTATGTACATTTATAACACTACTTGTTACATTACCCTGACATTAAATTACAAAAAAAACCCCAACCTAGTAAACACTGCTGCAAGGGTGTTTCTAATACAGCTGCTGAGGGAGTGAGGATAAATTTGACATCTTTTTCTCTTCTGACTGCCATAATCCGTCTCTGTATATTTTTTCCTCTTTTGGAAAGTCATAGAATTCATTAAAATACTGGATGTTTTTTCTTTCTTTCACTGAGCACACAGTAATGCAAAAAGGATATTCGCTGCAGTCTCCCATCTTCCTCTATATTGCAAATATGGGACTGCACTGCTACCCATTAGCTGTTTATAAATACAGTATCTCACAAAAGTGAGTACACCCCTCACATTTGTGTAAATATTTGATGATATTCAATTCAATTCAATTTGTATAGCGCTTTTTACAATAGATATTGTCTCAAAGCAGCTTTACAGGAATATAAATTGATATCTTTTCATGTGACATCACTGAAGAAATGACACTTTGCTACAATGTAAAGTAGTGAGTGTACAGCTTGTGTAACAGTGTAAATTTACTGTCCTCCTCAAAATAACTCAACACACAGACATTAATGTCTAAACCACTGGCAACAAAAGTGAGTACACCCCTAAGTGAAAATGTCCAAATTGGGCCCAATTAGCCATTTTCCCTCCCCGGTGTCATGTGATTTGTTAGTGTTACAAGGTCTCAGGTGTGAATGGGGAGCAGGTGTGTTAAATTTGGTGTCATCGCTCTCACACTTCCTCATACTGGTCACTGGAAGTTCAAGATGGCACCTCATGGCAAAGAACTCTCTGAGGATCTGAAAAAAAGAATTGTTGCTCTACATAAATATGGCCTAGGCCAGGGGTCGGCAACCTTTACCACTCAAAGAGCCATTTGGACCCGTTTCCCACAGTAAAGAAAACACTGGGAGCCACAAAACCCTTTTGACATTTAAAATGAAATAACACTGCATATAATGTTTTTTTTTTGCCTATATGCTATGTATAAACAAACTATAATGTGTTGCATTTATGAAATCAATGAACGACTGCAGAGAAAACAAAATTACATTTCTGCATGCAACAAAACATTTTGAGCTCCGAAAAAAGACGTTGACGTTGGGTTGAAGGTTACTTTCAAGTAAAATACTCAATGTCTATTTGAGTCCTTCTTGTATTTATGAAAAAAAAACGCTGAACTTAAATTATCCACCGTCAGCAAACCAAAAATGCCATCCTCTCTCTGTGTGCCGTCATCCTTTTACTGGCGCGTGCAGCATATGTACTTGAATTTGCAGACTTCATCCACTTCTTGAAGTGATTTTTACTCAGATCAACCTTACGCATCAGTTCCGAAACTGCTTTTTTTCTCTCATCTCCATCCGGATATTTTTTAACAAAGGCTGCGTGTTTATTCTGGAAATGTCTTGCGACATTTGACTTTTTGTTGTTTCCTAGTTTCTCATTACATATTAAGCATACTGGTAAACCAGTCTCGTCAGCAGTGAAAGCAAATGAATCTGTCCACGTACCATTGAACGTTCTGTTTTCTTCAGACACTTTTCTCTTCTTAGAATTCTCCATAGTTGTCCTACCTGGGATTCGAAAAGTTCAAGAAATCACGCGCATAGTGACGGCGACATAACATTTTTTAAGACGTTTTATTTACAGTGCCTTGCGAAAGTATTCGGCCCCCTTGAACTGTTCGACCTTTTGCCACGTTTCAGGCCTCAAACATAA
>JAFFST010047326.1:5271-23659 GCA_022414735.1 Noturus placidus | reverse complement strand
GCCTGAAACGTGGCAAAAGGTCGAACAGTTCAAGGGGGCCGAATACTTTCGCAAGGCACTGTAGATGTTACTCACCATAGATCACCATAATCTTCAAATTTAGAATTACATTTTAAAAACGAACAAACTAAAATAAAATACATTTTAATTATGTCACGTTGAGGTTGGATGAGGCGGAAACAGGCGCAGACTGGCTTTCGCGTATTTATTTGGTGAATTTCAAAACAACCAAAATAAAGACAATGCAAAGACTCTACCCTGAAAGAACAACTAGAAACAAAATACTCAGTCTACTAAACATGAAACAAAACCTACTGCTCAGGCGCATAAACAAGGAACAAAAACCTACTTCTCAGGCTGATTTCCAAAACACGGTGACAGTTTATACACACTCATATACACACACAACGAAAGACAAATACTACGTGCTCTACCAGCACTATATATACCCCCCCAGTGTTCATTAACCAAAACAAGGCACAGGTGCCAGAATCCATATGTCCCCGAGTGAACCCATGTGACCTGCAGTGGCTGCTGGGAAATGGAGTCCACCGGGACACTGGGGTGGAGCAGCTGAGGATAGTCATTGCAAGTGTTCGGTCACCAGAGGGCGCCAGAACCAGCCAAGGTGCAGTGCCACACCTGGCCAACGGGGAATCGTGACAAATTAAATACTCATTAATTATTTTCAAAAGCCACAGAGAGCCGCATCAGAGGGATGAAAGAGCCGCATGCGGCTCCGGAGCCGCGGGTTGCCGACCCCTGGCCTAGGCAGTAAGAAGATTGCCAAGACCCTGACACTGAGCTGCAGCATGATGGCCAAGACCATACAGCGGTTTAACAGGACAGGTTCCACTCAGAACAGGTCTCGTCATGTTCGACCAAAGAAGTTGAGTGCACGTGCTCAGCATCATATCCAGAGGTTGTGTTTGGGAAATAGACGCATGAGTGCTGCCAGCATTGCTGCAGAGGTTGAAGGGGTGGGGCGTCAACCTGTCAGTGCTCAGACCTTATGCCCCACACTGCATCAAATTGGTCTGCATGGCTGTCGTACCAGAAGGAAGCCTCTTCTAAAGATGATGCACAAGAAAGCCCGCAATCAGTTTGCTGAAGACAAGCAGACTAAGGACATGGATTACTGGAACCATGTCCTGTGGTCTGATGAGACTTAGATAAACTTATTTGGTTCAGGTTTCAAGTGTGTGGCAGCAACCAGGTGAGGAGTACAAAGACAAGTGTGTCTTGCCTACAGTCAAGCATGGTGGTGGGATTGTCATGATCTGGGACTGCATGAGTGCTGCCGGCACTGGGGAGCTACAGTTCATTGAGGGAACCATGAATGCCAACATGTACTGTGACATACTGAAGCAGAGCATGATCATTATGCAGTATTTCAGCATGATAACGACCCCAAACACACCTCCAAGACGACCACTGCCTTGCTAAAGAAGCTGAGGGTGAAGGTGATGGACTGGCCAAGCATGTCTCCAGACCTAAACCCTATTGAGCTGATCTCGTGATACATATCGTGCGTAGTTGGAGAACTGTGACATGTTGTTCTCGTCATCGTTCAACCCTAAGGTCACACGCCTCATCACAATGTTCTCTGTGTTAATTACAGAGCCACCTGAAGCCTAAGGTGCAGGATTTGAGAGGTGGAGATTATCTTTTTAAAACTAGGTAATTTACTAAAGTGGAGTTGGTTTTAAGAAGTTTTTAAATACACCTACAGCTGGTCAGTTTACCTCTGGGCACTTCTATTCAGTATTCTCTGGCGACGTCCTGCCAGAACCTCAGGACTCTGTTCTGCTCTTCATCCTCCATCATCTCCCTCTCTTCAGCACCGCCTGTGCAGGAGTCTGAGAACTGATCTTCGGAGAAAGCTTCGAGATCTTCCAGACTGACCCCTGACTCTCTCCCCCTCCTCCTCCACCGCGATTTAAACCACAGCCCCTGCCGTCCATCATAAATCCAGCGATATCAATCACAATGTTCAGCCTACAGAGAGATATAGCAGCGTGTCAGAGTTAATGAGGTACTGCTTTGCCCTCAGAGTCCCGCAATGCAACAAGAGCTCGAGTTTGAAAGCGTTTAAAAACAAACCTATTTAAAAACAAGTTTTCACAACATGGCTAACGCAAATCACATAACTGCTTATGAACTCACGCGAAGCGTCTCACGAGCTACTCAACTTCATTTTTATACGCGCACGAGTGACGCCACACGAGTGATCGGACACACCCTATAGCATCATCCTGGTATTTTTCTTGAACTCTTATCACTTCTTTTGTCACTGATTTGGCTTAGTTCAGAAACCTAGTTCTGGAATGTGTCTAGTTTATGGCCTCAAATTGAAGCTGCGTTTAGACAAACACAAGTTTTTAGTTTACTACCATAGAGTGAATTTGCTTTAGACAAACACACAGCACCTAATTTACCCACTTAGAATACCGCCTGTTGAAAGTGTTTGTATAGTTTAGACACAGAATTCTTCTAACTCAATCTACATTGAGTATAACTGGATCAAACATTGTTCTATGGATTTAGATTATGCTTCTGACTATTGATGATGCATATAGATTATGCTTTTTAACCCATACAGATTATTCGATTATGCCTTGAGTAGAATTTCTAAATGTAGGTTACATATTTTACCTAGGTTACATAGTTATACATATTGATTACAGCTCATAAATATTTCCCATATGAGTTAATACAGTGCTGTTTAAACTTGGACAGTTTGGGGGGAAAAGGAAAGCTTAGAATGGTGGTAAAATAGGTGGTTGTATCGAAGCTTTCATTAGATTTAGTTAATTAAAGAGGCTCTGTGTTATCACAGAGGTAGCTATAAGTTTTATTATTTTAGCTGGAAAAACTGAACATTCCTTGGTCAAAGTCTGCTTGTCTAACCCTAACCCTAAGTCTGCTTGTTGACTAAATCATGAATGGGATGTTCAAAAAGCAAAAATGGCTGTTCTGGGCAGATGTCCAAATACTTTTGGTGGATATAGTAGACAGTATGACCTGCGTGCATAAAAGTAAAAACTTTGCTTTCACAGCTTCTTTGTTGGGCCTCGTGGAATCCCAGTGCAGATACAGGATCCTAGTGTACACAACAGATGAGAGAAACTAAATAATGAAATTTCAGTTAATTTCTGATATTACTGCCAATTAAGTGTCAGTCTTTATCATTATTGGTATTTATTAGCCCTGAATAGAAAAATCAACAAAAGTGAAATGTGAAAGTAGAATGAGCTTGATCCTCATTGGCCTTCCCTTTCAGTGATGTCACTGAATTACGTGGCAGAGCCAAGATCTGCTTGGAAAGTGATTTTGACTTTTTTTTTTTTTTTTTATTTCTGTCATGTATTAAAAATGGATAGGATAACATCGTTATTATGTTCTGTGAATAAGGCTGTTGTAAATATTCCTTGTGTTTTCTGATTAGCAGTAATTCTTTTAATGTCTTCTCTTAACTTTTTGTCAACTGCATAGATTTGACTCTACTTTTTAAACTCATTTTGTAATTTGGGGTTCATTATCCTGAAGTATTAAAAAGGAAAATACATTTTACAATGTCTTTCTCAGAAGGCCTCTTTTATGTCTGTCTGAAACTGGGACATTTGGGGGATAACAAAAACAAAGAATCACTGTTTATCTTGTATTGTGTAACCGTTCTAGTGTATCGTCTTAACAGCTGTTTTTTTTTCTGAAAAGGTCTTGGAAAGGTTTACATCTCGTCTGACCCAGATGAGTGTGCTTAAGCAGCGTGATCTTCGCTCCCTCACAAAGTACCAGGTCATTCTGGCACGAGAGCAATTCAGACGTAACCCTCCACCACAACTCATGGTACAACAGTTGAACTCTGATGATATTATTATTACAGATCTTGAGCTCACAAAGACTATGTATATGCTACTACTACTACTACAACTAATATTATTATTATTATTATTATCATTATTATTATTATTACTATTGTACTTAAGAGTAATATTTATTTTCCTGCCAAAAAATAAGTGTGTGTGTGAATGTAAAATAGAAATTGTAATTTTATGCGTTTCAAATCTAGTCAATTGAGCAAATCTGTAATTCGGGTTTCTTTTGTCTCACGTTGGATTGGATGGATTACATACAAAGATGTGACAGTTTGTAGCATGAACTTCTACATAATCTGAGACTTGTCCTCACTGAACTTGGTTTACAATCACAGTTGCTATATTCGAGGATGGATTTCTAATGCTTACTTTTGCTAGTGGAGTTTTGTGATTAATAAATTATTCATCTGATTAACCTAATTGCCGGCAGAAAATATGACCATAGTGCTAAAACATGAGCACTGTGTGTAATATTGGACCTTTTTGTGATTGTTTTGGTGACAGGGAGCACAGCACGGGGCACTGGAGGGAGATTTTGCTCTGTGTATTAGCCTGTACCATGGTTACGAGCTCCTGCAGCAGATGGGCCTTAGATCTCTCTTTCTTTTCACACAGAACATTATGTCAGGCTCTAAAGGTACCTTGAAAGATTTAAACAGATTTGTTAAATGCTTCACTGTGTTTATAACTCATCTGTATTTCTAGTGCATATTTAAAAGCTTCCATATGTGCGTATAAGTATTGTCATTATTTCCCCTACTAATTGAAATATTTTAAGAATAAGACGTGAGATGTGATTCATGTGAATTTTCTCAGAGACTTCACGGGCCAGAAATGAGCTGCAGCGCAGCCCCGTCTTCATGGACCTTTACAGGGAAATGGAGACCATGTTTCTCAGCACTCCCAAAGGTACTTCATTCTACTCGTCAACTGAAAGAAATTTAAGCTTATTTATAAAGCTCGAGATCATGTACAGTAGTGCTTAAAAGTTTGTGAACCTTTTAGAGTTTTCTATATTTCTGTATAAATATGACCTAAAACATTGTCAGATTTTCACACGCGTCCTAAAAGTAGACAAAGCGAAATCGATTAAACAACGAAACTAAAATATTATACTTGAAATGTATTTATTTATTTATTTATCTATCCAATATTTCATGGTAAAAGTATTTGAACCTCTAGGATTAGCAGTTAATTTGAAGGTGAAATTAGAGTCAGGTGTTTTCAGTCCATAAAGAGTTTTAACTCCACCGATCCACAGTCAGACGGATTGTGTACTAATGGAGGAAATTCAAGACTACTGTTACCCTCCCCTGAAGTGCTTGACCATCACTCCAAGAGCAAGACGTGTCACAGAGTAGTCACAAAATAGTCCACTGGGTCACAAAGGAAACCGGGGTATATTCTAAGCAATTGAAGGCGTCTCTCACATTGGCTAATGTCAATGTTCATGCGTCCACCATCAGGAGAACACTGAACAACAATGGTGTGCATGGCAGGGTTGCAAGGAGAAAGCCACTGCTCTCTAAAAAGAACATTGCTGTCCGTCTGCATTTGCTAAGGATCACATGGACAAACCAAACCTCTATTGGAAAAATGTTTTGTGGATGGATGAGACCAAAATAGAACTGTTTGGTTTAAATGAGAAGCAATATGTTAGGAGAAAGGAAAACACATCATTCCAGCATAAGAGATTTATCCTATCTGTGAAACATGGTGGTGGTAGTATCATGGTTGGAGTCTGTTTTGCTGCATCTTGGCCAGGAGGACGTACCATCATTGATGGAACAATGAATTCTGAATTATACTAGAGATTTCTAAATGGAAATATCAGGACATCTGTCCATGAACTGAATCTCAAGAGAAACACCGACCCTAAGCACGTGTGTCATTCCAAAGAATGGTTAAAGAAGAATAAAGTTAATGTTTTGGAATAGCCAAGTCAAAGTCCTGACCTTAATCCAGTAGAAATGTTGTAGAAGAACCTGAAGCAAGCAATTCATATGAGGAAAGCCACCAACATCCCAGAGCTGAAGCTGTTCTGTACCGAGAAATGGGATAAAATTCCTCCAAGCTGATGTGCAGGACTGATCAACAGTTACCGTAAACGTTTAGCTGCAGTTTTTGCTGCACAAGGGGGTCACACATATCTAATATTGGATGTTGTTCCTCAATAAATAAATGACCAAGTGTAATTTTTTTTTAATCGAGTTCTCTTTATCTACTTTTGTGTGAAACTTTGATGTTTAGGTCATATTTATGCAGAAATGTAGAAAACTCTATAGGGTAACAAACTTTCAAACACCACGGTACATGATCTATAATCGACTTTTACAGGCACTTAACCTTATCCAGGCTGTGTCTGGATTTGTTCCCTATTCATACACTATTTGTGATGCAGCCATTTTGTAGCCATTTCCTCAATAGTTTATTATAGTACACTACTCAAAGTCATGATTTCTTTCAGCACACAATTTACTAGGTCTAATCAGTATAGAATGATGCACCAGCACTGAATTGCAATTCAATACTTATGAAACCTGTCAAATTATCTCCATACTCCGTGCAAATGCTTGGATCAGACTAACTGGTTCAGTTTTCAGGGCCTGAGGAGCAGTATTTCCACAGCCATCCAAAACTTAAGAAACTGGACGAGGTGATACAAGAGCATTTCAGTACATGGGTGAAAAGTACAGGTAAAGTTTACCACACTCTAATTCCACAAAGTCCTATATTTAACAGGAACGTGGGCCAAAGATAATACATTTAACTTTGTAAAAGTTTTGGTAAACCTTTGTCATTCTTGTAGAGATTATATTGTGTAATGCATGTGACCGAGACATCAAAATATATACCACGATATTGTTAAGTTCTTCATTCTGATTGGTGTTGATTGATTAATCGCTTAATCTGAATAAATGACTGTTCCTTGTGTTCTCCAGGCTGAAATTAAACTCTTTTCTGCTTTCATTGGTCTAGGCAGTGCTCCAGACTCTGGGAACAAAGCAGAGAGTACAAGAGTGATGATCTTCTCGTCATTTCGGGAGAGTGTTCAGGAGATCGCTGAGATGCTTAACCGTCACCAGCCCCTTGTCAGGGTCATGACCTTTATGGGACAAGCATCAGCTGGGAAAGGGGTGCGAGGGTTCACTCAGAAGGAGCAGCTAGAGGTAACACCTTAACCATGAGTCTAAGAGCTGTGAACATTGCCTCCATGCTCAGTGTACATGACGCGATTATCTGCTTCCTTCTGGGTTTCAGTTGATAAGATGATGGATACATTTTTTTTTTATTTCTTTTTTCAAAAGTTGTATGTTCATGAAATGACTTGACAACTCTTGACATTTTCAGCATTTTATACATTTCCTCCCATGTCACCTCAGCATGATGTCCATTTATTTGGCTTTTCTTATTATATGGCCGTTGAAATGGACATAGCAATGTATATAGCATAGTAATATAGCTCCAGTAGTTAAGTTTAATAATTTCCTTGATCCTTTTTTATTGTTATTTTGAAAAAATGTTTTTCATTTTTTTATAAAAGCTGTCCTAAATAGGACATGGTTTATATCACTTATATTTTTATCGAAATTAGGTGGTGCGGCGGTTCCGAGAGGGCGGCTTTAACACTTTGGTCTCTACCTGTGTGGGTGAAGAGGGTCTTGACATCGGAGAGATAGACCTAATCATCTGCTTCGATGCTCAGAAAAGTCCCATCCGTCTGGTGCAGCGAATGGGTCGAACCGGGCGCCACAGGCAGGGGCGTATAGTGGTTATACTGGCTGAAGGACGAGAGGAGCGGGTGAGTCCGTTCAAAAAAATAAATCAATGTTTATTAATGATTCCCAGCTATATTCTAATTAGTAGTATTACGATTTTGATATACCACAATGTCAGGGACAAAAAAAAATTGTGCTTTTGCATGGTTTTGACTCGTTGGGTTGTATGCTTTTTGGTTTTCTGACTATGACGCTTGCTGTGACCACAGCTGCCCCCAAAAAAGTTTGTTTTAAAAAATACTTTAGCAAGTTCTTTAGGCTGACACTCTTGCTCTTCTACTTGAGTGTTATGTTATTTTGAACTTTGAAGTTCTGCTGTAGCCGGAATTAACATGCGTACCTGGTAAGTAACCTAGAGGGCATTTTGTCTTTTGTTTGTCTTTTGTTATGAGCTTTTTATCATCTCATTTTCTCATAACGACTCATTCATTTTTTATATCTGCATTGTGATCTCATCTTCTCCACAGATCTATAACCAGAGCCAGAGTAACAGGCGCAGCGTGAACAAATGCATCATGGGAAGCAAGCAAAGCTTCTTCATGTTCCCCCACAGCCCCCGCATGCTGCCTGCTGGTGTCACTCCCACCCTGCACAAGATGCACATTACATGTGTCCAGTTCGAGGCCAAAGAAAGCAGCAAGCGTTCAAGCAATGGCCGACAGTCACTCAGCACGAGGAGAGCGTCTATTCTCAGCTCTGACGCCCAAGGTACTGACTGAACAGCCCGAGGTGTCATGGTTACTTGCATATTACACGCTTTTATGATAAAATAATCAAAATTTAAAATGCTAAACTGACGGGACCTAAATATTTTGACGTTAGCGGTTCATATGTACAGTTCATTGTTGATATTTATGCTTGAAAATGACATATAACGCATCAGGGAATGAATCCTGTGTTAACTGATTTTACATTTACTATATTTCTGTTTTGAACATTTTTTTTAGTGGTTGGTGTGCAGGGGCGTGTGAAGGAGGATGGCTTTCTCACCCCTGCTGAAGAGGCTGAGTGGTCGTCTACCATGAAGTTGGGCAAGAATGAAGCCCAACCCAGACTCAAGCACTCCTCTTTCCTGTGCTTTAACACAGAGCCGCAACAACTGGTACATTTTTCACTTAGAACAATGATTAAAACATTAGAGGTGTAACAATAACATTATTTAGTTCAATACGAGGGCCTCTATTTGATATGAACAGTCAACAAACTGCATAATAAAGTAAGCTATTAAATAAAATATAGCTTACATGAGTTCAAATATTTAAACCTAATCAAGCCCACACTCCCTCCTCTGAAAAAAGTTTTTATTTTTGAAACAGTTGAGGCTACAGGGTTTAAAAAAAAATGTGTCCTGTTTTTCTCGAGCTAATACTCTACCATACTAGCTGACACTAATAAAACACATGCATTTACACTCTCTCTCTTTTTCTCTCACTCTCTTCCATTTTAAGAGAACAGTTCCTTGCCCATTCCGTCTGGGATAAAGGAATCACATGTTTGAGCTACAGAGAGTTGCATGACATTAGAAATAAAGCAAACTTTGTTGGCTAAAATGCCCGTTTTCCCTGACTTTTAGTGTTGTTGAAAGATATTGAGCTCTATTTAACCATTATAACATGGTTGAGTAACTGTATAAAGTTTCACGTTCTCTCCATGATCACGTGACCGGTGTGCTCTCTATGTCACAATGTATCATTACACACCCTATTTGTTTGTATAGGATGAGTGTGTGGAGGGACCAGTGAGAGACTTGTCTCTTTGGGAATGGAGACACTGGCAGAATCAGCCTCTTCCAACACACAGAGTGGACCACGCAAGCCGCTGCCTCCATTTCACCGCCATCATGGAACTCATTGATCAGATGAGACAGGAGGAGGAGAAGGTGAGACAGGGGAAATCAGGGAGGCCATTTTGTTCATATGTTCATATTCTATTATCTACCGTTGCCATTATGTCAGTGCATCATTTTGGGTTGCTGCACATACAGACTACTAAACATCGTAATCACATAAAATGCTGTCTTGTACGATGCTGAAGTTTATAGCAGGAATTTTATCGCTTAAGCTGATTTCTCAGTAATCCTGATAACCATATAAAATACAGTGGTGGTTAAAAGTTTGTGCACCCTTTATAATTTTCTACATTTCTGCATAAATATGACCTAAAACAACATCAGATTTTCACACAAGTCCTAAAAGTAGATAAAGAGAACCCAATTAAACAAATGAGACAAAAAATATTATACTTGGTCATTTATTTTTTGAGGAAAATGAGCCAATATTACATATCTGTGAGTGGTAAAAATATCTGGTGTGACCCACCACCTCTTGTGCCGCAATAACTGCAGCTAAAGGTTTATGGTAACTGTTAGTCTTGGAGGAATTTTAGCCCTGTTGGTGGGTTTCCTCACATGAACTGCTTGCTTCAGGTTCTTCCACAACATTTCTATTTGATTAAGGTCCAAACAAGCCCAAACCAGGATATTACCACCACTATGTTTCACAGATGGGATAAGGTTCTTATGCCGAAATGCTGTGTTTTCCTTTCTCCAAACATACCGCTTCTTATTCAAACCTAAAATTTCTATTTTGGTCTCATCTATCCACAAAACATTTTTCCAATAGCCTTGGCTTTCCATGTGATCTTTAGCAAATGCAGAGGGGCAGACATGTTCTTTTTTTGAGAGAAATGGCTTTCTCCTTGCAATCCTACCATGCACACCATTGCTGTTCAGTGTTCTCCAGATGGTCGACTCATGAACATTAAAATTGCCAATGTGAGAGAAGCCTTGATTTGCTTAGATGTTCCTTTGTGAACTTGTGGACTATTACACGTCTTGCTCTTGGAGTGATCTTTGTGGGTCAATCACTCCTGGGGAGGGAAACAATGGTCTTGAATTTCCTTCATTTGTACACAATCTGTGTATTGGTGGAGTCCAAACTCTTTAGAGATGGTTTTGTAACCTTTTCCAGCTTGATGAGGATCGACAACTTTTTTTCTGAGGTCCTCAGAAATCTCCTTTGTTCGTGCCATGATACACTTCCACAAACACGTGTTGTGAAGACCAGACTTTGATAGATGCCTATTCTTTAAATAAAACAGGGTGCTCACTCACACCTGATTGTCATCCCATTGATTGAAAACACCTGCTGCTAATTTCACCTTCAAATTAAACTGCTAATCCTAAAGGTTCGCATACTTTTGCTACTCACAAATATGTAATATTGAAACATTTTCCAAAGTATAATATTTTTTCTTTCATTTGTTTTATTGGGTTCTCTTTGTCTACTTTTAGGACATTAGGCTGTTTTAGGCCATATTTATGCAAAATATATAGAAACATTCTAAAGGGTTCATGAACTTTCAAGCACCACTACTGCAGTTTCCATTACGTTGCACTTTTTTTCACATAGTTGTTTGGCTATCTAGTCATAATTTGAACTTTTAATTTTAATGTCTATTATTTTTAAGTTTCAAGCTAAGCCTAAGTGACCTATTATTAGTTTTATCATCGGTACATTTTATTGATTTGTTAATCCCTCACTGCTCGTCTCATCTTGCCATTAGAGGATGATGTAAAATATCAATTTTTTTTAATGTTAGCCCTGTTCTCTCCTGATTGGTCTCTCACCTCTTTCAAAAGCCAGACTTACAGTCTTACATAACACTTCTGAGAACAATTATATAAGTGCGCAAAGCTGGACGTTGACCAGGGACAAGTGACTTAGCTGTACATGAATGGGTAATGGAGACAAGAGGTGAGGAGTAGAGTCAGAGAAACAAATTCTAGGATAAGTCTCATGCTCATTTGTTCAGATCAAAGCCCATTTCATTTGCTCAACTTTCCTTTTAAGTAATGCAGAAGCAACACTTTAGACTTAATATCATTAATCAGGATTGGCAGGTTTCCACTCAATTTCAAGCCCTACTAGATCTCCAAAATCACACAAAAGAATTGAAAATCGTTTTAATCTACAATTCATTTAAAAATTGTCCAGAACATTGAAATATTTAAAAAATATATTTTCTAAAATTCTTACATTTTATCAATTAATTGAATAAATTTTCTGGTTTAACAGAGTGGCTGCAGATATGAATCTGAGGTCGAAGCATATCTACAGAAGGAGGATGTTGTTGGTTGTGAGGAGGATGGCTCAGTAGTGAAACCGACATGCGAAAAAAAACCTCGGCAGAAAAGATCTAAACCTAGACTTGTTGGTCGAGATGCCAGCCGTTCTATCTCAAAAACTAACCTGGATAAGAAGGACCAAGCAGGACCTCATTCATTGTTAAAAGATAAAGTGTCTTCCAAATCGGACTGTGATGCCACTAAAGAAGGTTTAAGTGTGTTTCAGTGTAACTATGATGACCATGCAGCTGATGATAATGCTGATAATTCCCTGCAGACTGCTGCAAATGAGTCTAAAATCTTAAGGAAAGATGACCAGTTACATAGTTCTCCTGAACACACAAAGGACCTTAAGACAAGCCCTGATGCTTCCATCGAGCCTGTTGAGGAAATGTTCTATTTACCCAAATGGGATGTCCGTCATAAAGTCTACAATTTCAATCGATCTGCTGGAAGATTGGAAATTATTCTATCCAATGTGAAAAATCTTCTGTCTAGAGTGCCGCCTGAATGTCTTGACCTACATTGCTCATTAAGCCTCAACGAATCTGTTCACTTTGATGAATCAGATAAGATCTGCAATAGTACGATGGAAGAGGTTGATCATTTCCAGGTCAATTTTGACCTTGCCGAATGTGAGAATTTGTTAGACTCTGACTCTCTAGACTGTAACATAGAAGGAGACCCTCCTAAATCTGTAACATTGCCTGGTGAGACCGTTTTTGCTGGTGTGGATAGTACCGCCAACAGTCCTAGCTGGGATGAGGTTTTTGACGATATTGTGGACGATAAGTCAGATAAAACAGCTAATCTACCTTTAGAGTCTAAAATACAGCTTACTAGCTTAGATGAAAGTGTTGACTTATTTGGTGATGATGAGGTATTCCTACAGATGTCATTACCAAACATTGAGACTCCCAACAAAGACACTGTAATTCCAATCAAGAGATGCGTCACTGACCAAAGGAATTCAGTCACACAAAATGCAGGGGGTGCATCAAATATTTTTAATGCTGAAGGTTCTTCCAAGAGCCCAGTAGTCTTAGGACACAAACCACCATCTGAGCACAGGTCTGAGGCTTTCAATTATTCTCAAGACATTTTTTCTGTCAACTTTGACCTTGGGTTTTCCTTTGATTCTGAAGAGGAGGAAACCGCAGAACTAGCCTCTGACATGACCGCAGAACCCACAGCTGATAGAGAGCAGCCGTTCACCTCACTAACCCTGAACAAACCCAATACATCTTCCAACAACTTCACTCTGGGACATATGTCAACCCCCAGGGTGTGTCTAATGGACAAAAAGCTTCCATGTCTTCTAGCCAAGAGTAACCAGTCGCCCATAATCACCAAGCGAGAGAGTTTGGTAAGACCCCATGCCTCTACCCCAAATCAATCATTTGTGTCTCCAAAAAGCAGAGCTCAAGAACCCTTTCCTAAAGTATTGAGCTCACAAGCACAGCCACGTGGAACAGGGAACAGATTGTGTCGGAGGTCTCTGCTTGACGTGAGGAAACCTGTTTGTGAAGACCATGCTTGTTCAGGTCAGTTCAAGGTTTTTAAAAGTAAAATTTGTAATAGCTGCAAATGAAATTTATCATAAACGTTTATGAGCACATTTGTTATTTAGCACTATTCTTCGAGGTATAATAATAATAATAATAATAATAATAATAATAATAATACAGTATGTAGCCCTTTTCACTAACCCAAGAAGCAGGTGGAAACAACAGATCACTTGATGCAGGGTGTTCAAGGTGCTGTTCCACAGAGGACATGGTAACCAAAGCCATGACATTTGGGTGAAGAACAGCCAGCAGTACATGGTACAGGGGTTTGAGTGGGTTTGGGGGAAGGATAAAGATCAGACAAAGAGGATGAGTTTATAAGTGAGGAAATGAAAAGTGTGCATTTATTTTTTGTTGTTTTGTAGTTAGTAAATTATGATATGAGGCTTGGGAAGGATTTGCGTAAAAGAGAACTGTGTTGAAATAGTCAAAACAGTTAAAGAAGTAAGGTTAAGCAGTGGTGCAGAAATAAAAGAACTGACATAAATATCTATTTGGGTCTACAATGATTCCAGTATCTAAAATGTTAGTGTTAGGGGTCTAGTTTTGTTGAGGGTTGATACTGAGCAAATGAAAATATTCTTACTAAGGAACAACGAGGCTTAATCTTAAGCAGGGGCGGACGATGTTTTGAGAAATTCTACTTGAGTGAAAGTGTAGATGATGTGTCGAAATCTTACTTCATTAAAAGTAGAAGTATCCAGCCTCAAGTGAGTGCACTCAAGTGAAAGTGAAAAGACAAAGTTTTAATGTACTTAAGAGTTCTAAAAGAAAAACGTTATTGTTTGAACTGATGAAATTACGTCGTCGTCCCCCCCCCCACCAATGGAAATGGATTATCCAGTTGATTGGTCAGACACAATGCACTTTATGGCAGTTCTGTTTATAGCACCTTTGTGTTTATTCTTATGTTTCTTATCTTATTTTGAATTGTCCAGTAACGGTGAACAGTGATGATGAAGAGGAATCAGTCATTAGAAAACCAGGGCGTAAAGGCAGAACCAATCCCCTGGCATCTCCAGAGGTAAGACGCACTCACTGCAAAATATGCTTGGCACACTGCTTGAATTAAGCCAATCCTAACACAAAGCCCAGCTTTCTAATCGTTACTTTACAATGTCATCTTTGTGCTAGAACATCTTGGCTGATACTAGGTGATGTTTTCGTTAATATCTCAAAAGATAGATGTAGAAAATAGCACTATGAAGAGACTTGGTTGTTCAAATGCGAGGAGATAATTTGAACGTGAAGAAAATGTTTATGAACCAGGGTCTGTTTTCTTGCTAAACTTCTCCAGAGCACAGTTGTTAATTTACCAGAGCACAGTCGTTAATAAGGGTGTTAACCTCAGGCGTCCATGTAATGCAATACGATTTAGAATTCATAAGGCAATAATTTGATATTTGATTATATTACTGAATCTGCTACAATACAGTTCGATTGAATTTACTAGCCTCCCATTGATGTGAGACCAACTTTGTTCAGAATCTGTGGTAGGCCTACTGATAATTCATAGATGATGATGAAATAGCGAAGGACCAGTTTACATAGCGGAGGTGCGGGCTAATCATCTTCCTACCCGATTTACACATCAGTTTTAAAAACTGAAATACCCCAGTTGTTTGCCCTTTTTGCTAACATCCAAGTTATAATCGATTGTAATTGGCTCATATTAAATTATAAACGATAATAATTTGCTTTGATTGTCACCACGATTCATTTCAATCATCGCCTTTTAAAATCGACGCGTCTATCGAAGTCGTCGTTACTAAAACAGAACTTGCTAAATTCCTTCTTTATAAAAATATTAAATACATTTTAAAAAATTCATGCAGGAATTAATAAACTAATGAATTAAATGAAGCTTTAGAGATCGTCTTAGTCTGTTAAACTGGTTACAGTGAAATGAATATTACTTATGTTTATTTAATATCTTTTGAAAGAGTTACTGAATTTATTCATATATGCAATTGAAAATTTGATTCAGTTCTGTAATTGAAGGTATATCTGATACTTTCGTTGAATCCTTTTGCGATCTGCACTAATGTCCCCAGTCGAGTTGTTGAACGTTTCTATTTTTTTCTTCCTAGCAATCAAAAATCAGTGACGTCGAGTCTCCTGTCCAGGCGCCTAGAAAGCATGTCGCTCGACTGAATATGGTGCGCCTATGAATTTTTCACAAAACATCTTTACAGGAACGAATCAGCCTGCTCATGTTAAGTCATGATTAAATGACACTGGCTTTATGTTTCTAGTCAGAGGAGAGCGGCGGGGAAACCGCGTCAGACGATGACTTTAAGCAAGACTCGTTTTGTCGGCCCAAAGTGTTTCAGCCTCGTAAAAGTTCACATCCTCTTAAGGTGAAATCTCGGGTAAAGATGCAAGTCAAGAAGGTTATGTTTTTTTTAATAACGTGTAGAGGCCAGAAATGTCACACGCATTTATCCGTTGCCCTCGGTCCACTCCTCTTTAATCTCCCAGAATGCAGTGCACAGAGTTGGGAGGCAATTCCTGGATGAAGAGGCAGCGCTGTCTGAAGAAGGAGACTCAGTCTCTTCTGATGAATGTGATGGAGAAGAACTGAACAAGTCTTTGGAAGGGTTTGTAGTGGACAACACTCAATTCTCTCAAGGCCTTAATGGTAAGGAATTCATGATTCTATCTGATGTCATTTAAAATTTTTTTATTATATTTCATTAATTTTATGTGGTTTATTTACATGCAGTTTTAGCACAGGTCCTTCTTTAGAACAGTTCCATATGTTGTATTTGACTTGAGCCCCTTAAAAGCAGTATTTAATAAAGTATTGGAACGACTTTTGAGACAAGGTTTCCCCAAAAAGGGAATGGTTATGATTTCGGATGAGCTGATTTGAACTGGCCAGTATAAATACATGTCATTTGAAGAAGCACTTTGTGAGTAATGGTTTTCTCTTTTCTTTTTTTCAGATTCGGAGATGCATGGAATTTATCTGAAATCTGTAAAAAGCCCTGCCATTTCAAGCAAATTTAGAATGGCGCACAGACCTGTGCATAATCTAAACGTCTTCTCACAGGTGAGTAGAGTAGATAGTTTGAGAAACAGGCTGGGTCGTGAATTTTCTGTGCTTAAAGGTACATAATCAGCTGCGAAATCCGTTTCATTGCGTTAAAATAAATGAATAGTTGTGACTAAATTGGACAGGGAGTAAGCAAGCTAAATAACACTGCAGCGTTTTCACGGGTCATGGAATTTCTAGAATGTCATGGAAATTTAATAAAGTCTATTCCAGTCATGGAAAGTCATGGAATTTTATCATATTTGAGGTTGAAGTCAGGGAATATCAGGGAATTTTGTTTGTAATTTTTTCAAATGTATTATCTATAATGTGAGAGAGATATATACAGTATATCACAAAAGTGTGTACACCCCTCACATGTGTGTAAATATTTGATGATATCTTTTCATGGTACAACACTGAAGAAATGACACTTTGCTACAATGTAAAGTAGTGAGTGTACAGCTTGTGTAACAGTGTAAATTTACTGTCCCCTCAAAATAACTCCACACACAGACATTAATGTCTAAACCACTGGCAACAAAAGTGAGTACACCCCTAAGTGAAAGTGTCCAAATTGGGCCCAAAGTGTCGATATTTTGTGTGGACATCATTATTTTCCAGCACTGCCTTAACCCTCTTGGGCATGGAGTTCACCAGAGCTTCACAGGTTGCCACTGGAGTCCTCTTCCACTCCTCCATGACATCACGGAGCTGGTGTATGTTAGAGACCTTGTGCTCCTCCACGTTCCGTTTGAGGATATCCCACAGATGCTCAATAGGGTTTAGTTCTGGAGGTTTGAAATCGGGTTCGAATGGAGTAGGACGTGAAGCTGGAGGCTCCTGCTGATTTCGATTAAAATTTTAATTAATTTGCGCTTTTTGGTCATATAATATACTTTAACTTATTTTACTCCTTATCTTTTCTTATAATTAGATTTTTTGTCACGTTAAAATGTCTGGAAAGAATACGAAAACTCGAGGTGGCATTCAAACACGACTGAGGCCGAATGCGCGCGCCGTGAGCGTGTCCTCTCCCCCTGAATCCGCGTTGCCGAGCCGTGACTTTGATCTCGCCGCAGTCAACCTTGAGCTGTTGGATTCATTGAGGAAGGATATCGCTGATATTTTTAATACGGAACTCCAGGAGATTCTCAAGGAAGCGCTGTCTGCTGTCCAGCTTGACCTGCAGGCTGTGAAAACACAGCAGGTTAATGATGAAGTTGCTATCAAGGCTACCATATCAGCACTGAAGGGAACGGTTGTGGAAATGGAGCACGCGCTTACACATGACATAGCACACATGAAGTCTACCATCAAGTCTCTCACTGAGACCGTGACTCAATTGCAGAATAAATGTGAGGATTTGGAGACGATGTTGCGGCGCAATAATGTTCCAACGTTTCAATAATAATGGGAGTTCCAGAAGGTTCTGACACGTTCAACTGCTGCTGTATTGGCCTTGTTTGGTCTGGAGAAAGAGCCGGTTTTGGACCGGTCCCACCGGACCCTTCAGCCGAAGCCCAAGCCTGGTGAACGACCACGAGCAATTGTGTGCAGATTCCACTATCACAGTGAATATGTGGATATTTTCCACCGTGCGAGAGAGCTCCAGTGGATTAAAGTGAGAAATTTGATTATCGCTGTTTTTCCTGATTACACACGAGCTAAGCCCGAGCTGCATTTAATGAGGTTCGGCGTCAACTTCGTGATGTTGAGGGCGCTCGGTATGGAATAGTTCACCCAGCTCGGCATCGCATTACATTCAACGATGCCCAGAAGTACTTTATTTCAGCAGAGGAAGCAGGGGACTTTGTTAAACTCTTGATATCAGGGTGAAATGTATCACCTGCACAGCGGCGTGTTTTTTTTTTTTTTTTAATTTAAGGACATTATATCTGTTATTGTGCGAAGACTGTTTAACAGATTTGAAGTCGGTAGTGGATTTTTCTCTTACTGAAATCTTTAGTTTTGGTAAGGGTTGGTTAGTTCAGCGTTCT
>JAFFST010047324.1:3981-17041 GCA_022414735.1 Noturus placidus | reverse complement strand
GTCCAAATTGGGCCCAAAGTGTCAATATTTTGTGTGACCACCATTATTTTCCAGCACTGCCTTAACCCTCAAGGTCATGGAGTTCACTTCCACTCCTCCATGATGACATCACGGAGCTGGTGGATGATAGAGACCTTGTGCCCCTCCACCTTTCGTTTGAGGATGTCCCACAGATGCTCAATAGGGTTTAGTCCATCACCTTCACCCTCAGCATCTTTACCAAGGCAGTAGTCAACTTGGAGGTGTGTTTGGGGTCATTATCATGCTGGAATACTGTCCTGCGGCCCAGACTCTGAAGGTAGGGGATCATGCTCTGCTTCAGTATGTCAAAGTACATGTTGGAATCATGGTTCCCTCAATGAACTGTAGCTCCCCAGTGCTGGCAGCACTCATGCAGCCCCAGACCATGACACTCCCACCACCATGCTTGACTGTAGGAAAGACATTTGTCTTTGTACTCCTCACCTGGTTGCCGCCACACACGCTTGACACCATCTGAACCAAATAAGTTTATCGTATATAAGTTTACCATGTCCTTAATCTTTTTGTCTTCAGCAAACTGTTTGTGGGCCTTCTTGTGCATCATCTTTGGAAGAAGATTCCTTATGGGAGGACAGCCATGCAGACCAATTTGATGCAGTGTGTGGCGTATGGTCTGAGCACTAACAGGCTGACCCACCCCACGTTTCAACCTCTGCAGCAATGCTGGCAGCACTCATATGTCTATTTTACAAGGCAACCTCTGGATATGATGCTGAGCACGTGCACTCAACTTCTTTGGTGGACCATGGCGAGGCCTGTTCTGAGTGGAACCTGTCCTGTTAAACTGCTGTATGGTCTTGACCACCGTGCTGTAGCTCAGTGTCAGGGTCTTGGCAGTCTTCTTATAGCCTAGGCCATCTTTATGTAGAGCAACAATTCTTTTTTCAGATCCTCAGATAGTTCTTTGCCATGAGGTGCCATGTGCAACATCCAGTGACCAGTTTGAGGGAGTGTGAGAGTGATGACACCAAATTTAACACACCTGCTTCTCATTCACACCTGAGACCTTGTAACACTAACAAGTCACATGACACCGGGGAGGGAAAATGGCAATTTGGACATTTTCACTTAGGGGTGTACTCACTTTTGTTGCCAGTGGTTTAGACATTAATGTCTCTGTGTTGCGTTATCTCCTCAGAATATCTTTTCTACCTTTCTTTCGTGGGGTTGGCCATATATGAGCAAATTTATACTTGAACAAAAATTGTTATAGATTAGCAGCAGGAAGCAGCGTCAGCAGCAGGAAGAAGCGTCCCCTGAGCAGACACTATTATATATTTTTTTTCTTTTCTCTTCTTTATAACTATCTGTCTCATGTTATACAAATATAACTTGAAACTACTTTAAAATAAAACAATCGTAATATTACACTATCGCAAACATCCGTGCTAGCATTAGCCACTGCTAGCATTAGCCATCGCTAGCCTTGTTTATGTTTCACTAGCATTAGCCACCGCTAGTTTTGTTTACGTTTCACTAGCATTAGCCACCATTAGCATTAGCATTAGCCACTGCTAGCCTTGTTTATTTCTCACGTTTACCGCCTTACGTTTAATATGTCTATTGTTTCCTCAGTTCTGAGTGCAGATGAGGACTCACTCGAGCTGCACACGGTGCTGTTGGAGCTGGAAGAGGTGGAGAAGCAGATTCGTGGCCTACTCGACAGGCAGGCCCAGCTGCTGGAGCGAAGAACCACACTGGAAACATCTACCTTCAAGGTAAGCACGCAGTGTGGTATCAGCTTTCCCAAGCCCTCTACACCGTGTGTTTCTTTGTGCAGGGACCGTGCACCTAGGACTTTCCCAGCCGTGGTCTCCATCACACCGGCGCCAACAAACCAAATTGGTAAGCATGGAAGGAGAGCCTCCTGAAGTATAGAAAATCTCTTAGTGATGCTAGAAAAGTCTACCTTACCACCTTAATAGAAAATAATAAAAACAATTCTAGATTTCTATTCAATACAGTAGCAAAATTAACTAGGAATAAAACCACTACGGAAAGAAACACTCAATCATTACATAGTAGTGAAGAGTTCATAAAATTTTTCACTGATAAGTTTGATAATATCAGATGTGAAATTCAGGCTAATAAATTCAAACCAGACAGTATTATAACTAGCCCTATAGATAATAATATAGCAATATCAAATCAATGTTCAGAATATTTTACTCTCCTTTGAGAGACCGAACTAGCTTCAATAATCTCTTCAGCCAATTCATCAACCTGCATACTCGATCCTGTAACTTTCTTTATACAGATTTGTCATGGAATAATTAAACCTTTTTTTAATATAATCAATTCTTCCCTTAGCACTGGCTATGTAACTAAATCATTTAAATTAGCAGTTATTAAACCGCTGATTAAAAAACCTGACCTTGACCCCACTCAACTGTCCAGCTATATACCAATATCAAATCTCCCCTTCATCTCCAAGATCTTAGAAAAGGTGGTAGAAAAGTAGTTATGCTCATACTTACATAGGAACAATATTCATAAAATGTATCAGTAAAGATTTAGACCTCATCATAGCACAGAGACAGCGTTAGTTAACACCTTAGGGAGTTTTTCCTTGCCATTGTCGCCGCTCAGTGGCTTGCTCAGTGTGGATCATTCCTCACCTTTACTATGTGTATACTGTGTTTATATTCCTGTAAAGCTGCTTTGAGACACTGTCTGTTGTAAAAAGCACTATACATAAAATTGAATTAAATTGAATTATAGGTTTAAATTTACAGTTGTGGTGAAATAAGAAGCAGGCATGATTTATTTTTAAAGGACATGGGGGAAATTGAGTTTTTTCTCAATTTTACTGTAGAAAATGAGGTGTTAAGTAAACAGGCACTGCCGAATAGACTGAATAATATACTTTTGTATTCAACAGTGCAGTATTGTCATGAGAGTGCTGTCCTAGACTCCTATTTCCTCTTAGCTACATATGAAATTTTGGGCTAAAAGCAGTCGTGGAAAGAGAACAAAACACTGAGTTATAAGTATAGTTATGAGTTATAATAAACATACTGCTGCTGTAGTAACAATTCATTTGAGTAAAAGTAAATGGCGCACTTATATAGTGCTTTTATCCAAAGCGCTTTACACTGTGTCTCATTTACCCATTCATACACACACTTACACACCAATGGTAGCTGAGCTGCCATGCAAGGTGATAACTTACCATCGGGAGCAACTTTGGGTTCAGTGTCTTGCCCAAGGACACTTCGGCAGGTGGAGCCATGTGGGCCAGGAATTGAACCGCCAACCCTACGATTAGTGGACAACCCGCTCTACCACCTGAGCCATAGCCGCCCCAAAAGTAGTTATCAACAAAAAAAAATTAATTGTAAGTTTTTTAAAACACTACTTCATTGGTTAATTTTGAAATTACGTTTTTACATTGTGTCTACAATTCACTCAACTGTATAAAATGGTCTATACCCGAGGAATACAATGCGGGGAAATAAGTATTGAATGCATTGACATTTATTAATTTATTATTTTCAGTAAATATATTTCCAATGAGGTTATTCACATGAAATTTTCACTTTGATATTAACTCAAGAAATTTGCACATAAAATAAATCAAAATATTAAAGTCCATAAATGAAGTTATGTGCAAAAAAGAGGAATGACACAGGATAAAAGTATTGAACATGCTAACTGAAATTTATTTAATACTTAGTGGAGAAGCCTTTGTTTGTAATGACGCTTCAAAACGCTTCCTGTATGAAGAAATTAATTGGCCGCAGTATTCAGGTGTGATTTTGGTCCGTTCTTCTAAACATATTGTCTTTAAATCTTGTTCAGTTGGATTCAAGTCAGGTGATTGACTGGACCATTCTCACACCTTGATTTTTTTTTCTCTGAAACCAATTGAGAGTTTCCTTTGCTGTATGCTTTGGATCGTTGTTCTCCTGGAAGTCCTCCCACGTCTCATCTTCATCAACCTGGTGGATGAAAGCAGATTCTTCTCAAGAATCTCCCGGTAAAGGGCTCCATTCATCGTTTCTTCAATTATATGAAGTCTGCCAGTACCATGCAATGATAAACAGCCCCACACCATGATGCTTCCACCTCCAAACCGCACTATGTAGTGTTTTTAGGGAGATGTGCATTGCCATTTCTTCTCCAAACATGGTGTGTAGTATGACAGGCAAAAAGTTACATTTTGCTTTCATCAGACCAGACTACACTCTCAGTGTTTCATAGGCTTCTCCAAATGAGTTGTAGCAAACTTTAAATGAGCTTCAACATGCCTTTTCTTTACTAATGGAGTCTTGTGGGTTGAGCATAGAGGCAATGGCCTACTGCCTATTGTTTTCTCCGTGACGATGTTACCTGCTGCCTTAAAGTGTTTCTGGAGCTCTTTCCGAGTGCTCCTTGGCTCTTGGGCTACTCTTCTGACTATTCTTCTACCTCCCTGATCAGAAATCTTATGAGGAGCTCCTGTGACTTGCCAGTTGATGACAGAATCATGTTGCTTCCACTTGTGCAAAATGGCCCCAATGGTGCTTACTAGAAGATTCAGATGTTTTGAAATAGGTCAGTATCTGTTTCCATAAATATGTTTCGCAACAATAAGGTTGTGAAAGGTCTTGGGAGAGCTCCTTGCTTTTACCCATCATGAGATGTTTCTTGTGTGACACCTTGGTAATGAAAAGCCTTTTTATAGACCATCAGTTTACTAACCCAGCTGATATTAATTTGAACAGATAGGAGGTATAATTACTTTCTAAATACTTACAGATTTCAGATGGTTCCTTGGCTTACTTTGCCTTGGACAACTACTTTTTCTTAGCATGTTCAATACTTTTTGCTGTGTCATTCCACTTTATTACACATAACTTTATTTATGGATTTTAATGTTGTAAATTCTTTATATTTGCAGATTTCTTGAGTTAATATTGATGTCTGGTGAAAATGTAATGTGAATACATTCATTGGAAATATATTTACTGAAAAACTAACCAAGTGAGATGTGCTAAAGAGATCACCTCAACTATCCACAGTATATAAAGAAATTTAGCATTAGATGGCTAGCTAACTTAATTCATACATTTTTCCAGATATGTAGTTAGTGGTTCCAGTAGTGCTTGAAAAAATTGTAACCATTTAGAATTTTCTATATTCATGAATAAATATGAACTAAAACATCATTAGATTTTCACTCAAGTCCTAAAAGTAGACAAAGAGAAGCCAATTAAACAAATGAGACAAAAATATTATACATGGTCATTTATTTATTGAGGAAAATGATCCAATATCCAATACAATCAAAATCTGTGAATGGGAAAAGTATGTGAACCTTTGCTTTCACTATCAGGTTTGACCCTGTTGTGCAACAATAACTGCAACTAAATATTTCTGGTAACTATTGATCAGTCCTGCACATCAGCTTGGAGGAATTTTAGCCTATTCCTCAGTATAGAACAACTTCAAAACTAGAATGTTGGTGGGTTTACTCACATGAACCACTTGCATTGGGTCCTTCCAAAAAATTATATTAGATTAAAGTCAAAACTTTGACTTCCCATTCCAAAATATTAACTTGATTCTTTTTTAACCATTCCTTGTTAAACCGACTTGTGTGCTTAGGGCCATTGTCTTGCTGCATGACCCATTTTCTCTCGAGATTCAGTTCATGGACAGATGATATTTTCCTTTGGAATTTGTTGGTATACTTCAGAATACATTGTTCAATCAATGATGACAAGCCATCCTGGCCCAGATGCAGCAAAACAGGCCCAAACCATGATACTTCCACCATCATGTTTTACAGATGAGATAAGGTTCTTAGGCTGAATTGCAATCTTTTTCTTTCTCCAAACATAACGCATTTAAATGCATTGTACATAACGCATTGTATTTTGGTCTCATCCATCCAGAAAACTTTTTCCCCATTAGTGTTCTAGCTTCTCCATGTGATCTTTAGCAAACTTAAAAAGGGCAGCAATGTTCTTTATGGAGAGAAGTGGCTTTCACCTTTCTCCTGATGGTGCACTCATGAACATTAACATTTGCCAATGTGAGAGAGGCCTATTAGTTGCTTAGAAGTTACCTTGGGTTCTTTTGTGAACTCATGGACTATTACACATCTTTCTCTTAAAGGGATATTTGTTGGTCGACTACTCCTGGGGAGGGTAACAATAGTTTTGAATTTCCACAATTTCTGCACAATCTGTTTGATTTTGGATTGGTGTAGAACAAACTCTTTAGAGATAGTTCTGTAACCCTTTCCAGCCTGATGAAGTCTTTTTCTAAGGTCTTCAAAAATCTCCTTTATTCATGCCATAATACACTTCCACAAAAAAGATCAGACTTTAAAGATCCCTGTTCTTTAAGTAAAACAGGGTGTTCAATCACACCTGATTGCCATCCCATTAATTAAAAACACCTGATTCTAAATTTACCTTGACATTAACTGCTAATCCTAGAGGTTCACATACTTTTGCCATTCACAGATATGTGATATTGGATAATTTGTTTTTAATAAATAAATGACCAAGTATAATTTTTTTGTCTCATTTGTTTAACTGGGTTCTTTTTGTCTACTTTTAGGACTTTATGATGTTTTGATAAAACTGCTCCGATGCCACAATCTGAGGCATCTACCGCAATTACGAAGAGAAGATTGGGGTCTGGGTGTTTGAGTATGGGAGCAGTTGTGAAGTGGATTTAAGGGAGAGGAAGGCATGGTTGGCTGCATTGTTCCATGGTAAATTGGAGGCCACCCTTCATATGAGTGAGGCTGCAATGATTCTGTAGTTGCAAATGAAGTGACGATAGAAATTAACGTAGCCCAGGAATCATTGCAATTCCTTCACAGTGCTTGGTCTTAGCCATTTTGTGACTGCAGTGACCTTTGCGATGTCCATCTCCATGTCCTGGTGGCTGATGTTGTACCCGAGAAAAGTGGTATGGGTGGTATGAAACTCACACTTTTCTGCCTTGATATACAATTGGCATTTCTGGAGATGTGACAGGACTGAATTGACATACTTGACATGTTCCTCCTTGCTCTGTGAGTAGATGAGGATGTCATCAATGTATGACACTACACAATGGTTCAGTATATCCATGAAAATCTTATTGATGACTGACTGGAGTACTGCTGGTGCATTAGCTAGCCCATGCGGCATGAACTGATATTCATAGTGCCCCCTAGTGGTGATAAATGCTGTCTTCCACTCATACTCAAAAGGTTGTATACACTTGTTAGATCCAACTTGGTATAACTTTGTGCCTCACAGAGTTGTTCTAGAGCTGAAGGGAGGAGTGGCAGCAGGTAGGGATATTTGACTGTGACTGAGTTCAAACTTCAGTAGTCAATGCATGGGCATAGTTCTTCATCTTTTATTCCCATAAAGAAGAAGCCCGCTGACATGGGAGAGGTGGATGGACGAATGAAACCGGAGGCCAGAGCCTTTTCAATATAGGTTTCCATGGCTAATGTTTCAGGTCGAGACAATGGCTAGGCTTTACTTTTTGATGGAGTCATGTGAGGTAACAGGTCAGTGGCAAAGTCCCAAGGGCGATTACTAAAACTTTGGCAAAGTTATCATAATGAGCAGGCATCTTGGTTTCAGCTTGGACATTGGGTCTTTCTATGCTGGTAGGTTAACAGTGACATGAAGACAATGTTCCTGATAGAATCCTGATCATTGCTGGCTGGTTCCAGGAGGTTGACAGATCGTGAATAGCCAGCCAGAGATGCCCCAAGATGATAGCATGTTTAATGCCCCAAGATGATAGCATGAGTTAATGATGTATAGAGAGAGGTGTTCAACATAAAATAATCCAATCTTGAGTGTTACTGGAACAGTTTATTGTTTTATGCAGGAACCAATGGAAGCATTGTCGACAGTGGTGACATGGTTGGAAGGGGTACATTTTGCTGTGGATATACCGTGTTCTTGTACCAGATCTTGGTAAATGAGATTTACCACATCTCCAGAATCAACTAATGCTGTAATATATTTGAAGTTCTCATTAATGGAAACTTCTATTTGAAAAGAAAAACTGTGGTGAGTGTGTCGAAGCTAAAAATCAACCTTTTTAACCAAAGTAAAAAAAACTTCAGAGACATAGAGTTTAGTGGATATCAAAAGTCAATAAACTTTATTGGAAACCAACAAAGTGGCTGTCTGCAGAGAGCCCCGTATACCTAGAGAGCATGTCATTATTTACCTCCCTAAAGCGGTAAAATTATCCCTAGGTGTGGCATTCAACTTTTGCATTTTAGAACAGACCAATCTCCTCCTGCCTTAACTAATTTATTCATATTCATATGATATCCCACATTTGTGGTGCATGCGCAGGCAGTTGCATGTGCTTCAAAGGTTTTATCAGCCTGGACACTCCACCATGGGGCATAACTCATCATCTTAGGCTCCTTTTCAGTACCCTTGGTTTGAACCAGTATCTACTCTGGTGTTAATAATTTGAAAGCCCAGGGGGCCAATTCAGACACCCAGTTCTAGAATGTTTTTATTTACTGCCACAGAGTGAAGCTGCATTTAGACAAACACAAGTTCTTAATTTACTATCATAGAGTGTCTCTGCTTTAGACAACCCTAAGGCATCTAATTTACACACTTAGAAGTGGAGCTGAGTTTACACAAACGCAGGTTCTCACTTCACACACTTAGAAGACCGCCAGTTGGAAGTGGTTTATAGCTTAAGGTTTGCCACAGAAATGAATAATGCCTACTGTTTAGTGAGACACAAAATACCTCTAGCTCAATCCACACTCAGAATACAACTTGATCAAATATTGTTCTATAGATTATGCTTTTATACCAATATTGATTAGATATATAGATTATGCTTATAGATTATGCTTTAAGTAATAATTATAAATGTTGTTTACATATTGAGTACACTTCATTAACATATTCACAGGTTAATTATACATATTGATTATGTTTTAAGTAATAATTCTAGAAGTGGAGGGCACAAAATTCATGGTGTGGACAGGAAGCATTGAGATGATATGGTTTACCACAGTTGTAGCAGAGCTTTTGTTTGTGTCAACGCTGCCATTCCTTTGTGGAGACCCGAGCATATGCAATTTGTTCAGGTAATTCCAGGAATGCTTTGCACTGGTGTTGAGGCTGACAAACACATTCTTTTTCATTAAGCAGAGCACTTTTTCATTAAGCAGTGACAACATTAAAGCACATTTTTTTGCGTCTTGACTAAATGATTTGGGTTGAATGGAGAAAATCATACACTGACGTAAAAAAAAAACAGCATTTCTGAGCAGAACCATCGAACTTATCAGAAAATGCGAAGCTTACCAGTTTAGCGGGATGAGTAGGCAGTGAGCGAATGTAGTGGGTCAAATGCTCGTTAGCGGCTCATATGTCACGCAACTGGTCGTGATAACCCTTTAACACGTTGCATTGGTGTGTGAATGTAACCTGGATTTGGGAAACTTCCGCTGGATCCGCAGTAGTAATTATTCTGTGATGAACTGGCCACTGTGTTAGCATCCATGTGCAAGAAGTTTATTGAAACACACAAACACACAATCCAAATCAACAGGCAGAGGAACATAGTCGTGGTGCAGGCAGATAAAGTTGGTAAACCAACAGACAGTCCAACCAGCAAACAAAATGATGGCTAATCCAAAAAATAGATAAATCCACAAAATGGGCAATGGTAATAACATGGTGCATAGATGGTAGGCAATTGAAACCGGCTCAGTGATGCAGATAAACTAAGAATACTTTACAATGGTGAAATGGAAATGCATGTTTATTTAGGGTAGCAAACAGGATGTGAGTGTGAGGGACACATCTGTGATCAGTATTTGGGCGAGGCCTTCCTCTGGTGGGTAGATGAATGCAGGGCAGCTTCATTCATTACAACCTTGAAGCATCAAAAGATATGGCAAGCAAGTAAAGCTCACTAATAGCTAATGTTTTTAACATGGTTTGGTGAACATAATTTGCAGATCATTATCATACTTTTTTTTTTCTTTGAAGCATTTGAAGATAAAACTGAAGATATCCAATAAATTGTCTCCACTGTCTCAGATATTGCTGCTACTGACTAAGCATTTGGTAACAGAAGTGTAGGAATGTGCTTTATTTTGATTAGTTCTTGAAACTGCCTTTTAATTGGCTTACAATCTTCTGTGGCTAAATACTTTTCTGTTTTACTTTGTAATGATAATCAGAAATAACTGTAATGAAGTTTAATATTTTAAAAACTAAAGTAAATGTACTGTTACAGTGAACCATTCACTCAAGTACTTTTGTTTGTTACTTACCACCCATGGTTAAAAGTAAATTCGAAACAGCACTCCTATTCTAGTGAAAGTGGAAAAACTTTTAGCAGGTACATTCTCTTTACCATCAACAGAGGGAGCCACAGTCAATTCTCCAACAAATGAGCACTGTCCTACAAGCGATAATTGTTTAATATATTGTGTGTGCTTTTTAGTTAATGTATAAAATATGGTAAATATGCAATTGCAATTAGTATCCCAGTTCCAGACATTCCTGGCTTTACATAATTATTCAAATAGTAACTCTAGATGGACTTTGTTTCATCATGTGCAGCAGTAAAAGACCTTGGAGTAATTATTGACTCCAGTCTATCATTTGATGCTCATTTAGATAATATTACTAGGATGGCCTTCTTTCATCTCAGAAATATTTCTAAGATAAGAAATATACTGTCACTACATGATGCAGAAATATTAGTTCATGCTTTCGTTACCTCTAGATTAGATTACTGGAATGTCTTACTGTCTGGATGTTCCAGTAGAAACATAAACAAACTCCAGTTAGTCCAGAATGCTGCTGCTAGAATCCTACCTAGAACCAGAAGAGCTTTCGCTTTCAGAGCTCCACAGTTATGTAACAGTCTTCTAATTAGTGTTTAGGAATCAGACACAGTCTCAGTGTTTAAGTCTAGGCTTAAAAAGGTATTTGTTTACTCAAGCCTACCCTGACTAGACATTCTGTTATGCTAAGCACAGTCCTAACAATCTCCTCTCTCACTCTCTCCTTCTGTCAAGCCACACATGATGTTATGGAGATACTAGAGATCCAGATCACTTCTGCTCTCCAGACATGGCTGATCCATTCGGATGCCCTACTTCTGGCTGGAGCCACATCTACTCCAATTCCAGATTGATACACTCCCTGTGGTTGCTGGGACTACAGTTGCTTCTATGGCCAAACAGATTTCAAATTAAACCATAGTGAACTTTCCTTTACTAATACACTATCCATTGTTACCCAGATGAGGATGGGTTTCCTTCTAAGTCTGGTTCCTCTCAAGGTTTCCTCCTCTTAACATCTTAGGGAGGTTTTCCTTGCCACTGTTGCCACTGGCTTGCTCAATTGGGATAAATTCGCACCTTTAATATCTGTATATTGTGTTTATATGTTTCTGTAAAGCTGCTTTGAGACAATGTCCACTGTAAAACCCACTATACACATAAAATTTAATTGAATTGATTTCTGGCTTCTTCATTTGCTACAAAGTTCAATGAAAGGTTTCCAGCTGATAAGATATAGTTTTGACTAAAACTAAAACAAATGGGCTGAATACCATCTGTCACTCCATGTAAAGCCATACTGCATCACAGATCAAGTCCAAGTCAACTTTGTTTTCATTCCTTCTCATCACTATTTTTTAAGCAAGCAAGATATACAGAGGAATTTGACATTTGTTCACATACAAAGTGTATACAGAAATAATTAATTCAATAGTCTTAATAATGTAAAGATCCTCAAAAATATTTACATTATTCATATATATTGTTGTAGTTGTTGGGTTTTCCAATTCTATGCCACAAGGGAATGTGTAGCATGAGGGCAATTACTTCATAACAATCATAACAATTTTCTTCTAATCATATAAATATGTGGACGGCCACTAGGTTGAATCTTCGTTTAATCTCTCTCTCCCATGAAGACATTACGGAAAAGGGCAGAAAGGAGGTAAAATAATATAAAGACTTAACATAAATGACAAAAAAAAACATACGGATGATTCATAAAACTAATCATATCCTAAATTAAAGTAAAAACATGAAAATAATAAATCATGCATGGGATATAATGCAGTAAATATGATTTAGAAAAAGAATATTAGTTTAAAAGTAATTTTAAGGAAATTAGATTAATCAGAGCTAAATAAAATCACACCTCTCCCATGAAGATACATTGCAGAAAAGGAAGAGGAGGAGCCAAAACAGGAAATTATTCAGACCAATGACATCACAACAATTAAAAGTACTCACACAAGTAGACAGCTACATTAAGTATACATTTCCTTTTGTGTAATTCTACACATTAAATGTATGGAATACTTTACATTCACCGGAAAATTTTGTACACAGGCCCCAAATAAACGGTGCAGTCACAAAACAATCAGTGAAGACAGTCAGCATTGAAAGCTGTCCAATGCAAGGACAAAAATAGTTTGAAATTGGCCAAATTTTATCACATTTTATAGACATCATTAAGGTTCCCATTACACCTCAAACACTTAGGGTACTCAAATAAGGAAAGTTTTCAGTAGAACAAAAACAAATGAACAAGACAAGTTTCAAAAACCACATGTACCTATAGACTAACTGAAGACCTAGAATCCAAACTTAACAGGGTTTCAAGTTGAACCATAGATTCAACTTGCATACTGGTTTGATGGCTCTACCTGCTAGTGAAATGATCACCTGCATTTAACTCAGCTACAGGATCTTGCCTACAGGGTACACTGGCAGAGACAGGATTTTGGGATGAATGGCTAGCACCAGCACCAGCCATAGTATTATTATCAGTCACTACTTGTGCATTTGGCTGCTCTTGGACAACTGAGAATGCACCCACAATGAACTGAGGCCTAAATCGCAAGTAGCCACATTGGATATGTCCGACAGAGCCTGCATGTGAGAGTGCCTCAGCTTCATCCTGCCCATAATCTGCGTGTTCTGCTGTCAGGTTTATAATAATTCCTGCACATAAATAATACAGAGAAACAGAGTCAGACACAGAGTATATGG
>JAFFST010047323.1:163632-183320 GCA_022414735.1 Noturus placidus | reverse complement strand
AAGGAGTAAGCGGTTGAAGATGGATGGATGGATGGCTTAAATTTTGGATTAAATGACGCCCTGAAGTTCCCAGATACGGATTTCCAAAAGCATCCTTACACAAATACAAAAAGGCCCCCTCGCGCGCCCTCTTCTGGCAGTCTGGATGCAAGTTCTTGTCAGCTGACCTGACGGGAAATCACATGACCAGCACGAGACAAACGAAAACAGGAAACCGGAAGAACTGTTTGTGTATCGGTGAGCTGCTATATTAAGACAATTAACTTCGTATTTCAAGGCAGTTCTGTTATTGAATTATTTAGTAGGTGTAGTAAACGGTACAATACAGACAGAATGATGATGGAAACGTGTTTAGAGCTGCATTAGCTCGCTAGCTACCTGCACATTCGTCATTCCGCTTTGTTTTTAAACACATTTTAAGCTATAGTTTATTAAGTGTATGCCATAGACTCTACATTTTGTCAAACTATAAGTTGCCAAATAATACAAACGCCTAAATTGCGCTGTTCTACACCTCGAGTCTATAGTATCGAGGTGTATAACAGCACAATTTAGGCGTTTGTATTTTTTTTTTGGCAACTTATAGTTTGACAAAATGCAGCCATAATAAGCCTTCGGCACTATTAAAGTGTGTTTTTTTTATATATATATATATATATATAAAATATATAATCTATATTATATAGAATAAAACACTCTCGGACGTGCTGTTATGGGAAAATAATCAACGACGGTGTGGTGTGATGCGGCTACATGCGAAACGTTGATTATTTTACTATAACACTGCGTCACAAACTGTTTTATTCTACTTATACAAAGCAATTTGCCAACTGTAGCCTATTTATCATAAATGACATGTCATAATTATTTTATACATGCATAGTTACATTTAATGATGTGGAACGTCCACAAGACAACTTAGTTACTGATCACACACATGTTATAGTTCCATCACCCACCTCTATTTTCTCACTCTTGATGTTAATAAATTTAAAAAAAAAAGTGCAGCATGTTACAGAGAAACCAGAAAGTGCAAAGTCTTCTGTCCTGAAGACGTCGATGGCAGAAAACATCCTGACCTTTAAACTAAACACGGAGACTTCTTCCGTACATGTTAAATAACCTTTTGCATCCTTATAGAAGGCTTTTATCATATCAACTTACATGCTGTTTCTTTGTTAAATAACAACACCCGATCTGTTTATTATTAGCCTTTTTTCGTCTACCGTACCAGTTCTTGTGAATGAGTTGTTACTGTAGACGCGATAACATATTAGAACAAGAGAAGTAATATATAAACTTTAGAGGTTTATTGCCAGAGCTGCTGTTAGAGAAAATCAAAAGCCTTTGGACCAATCAGAATTGAGAAATCTACAACGCTGTCGAAAATGTTGTGTTGTGCTTGTTGAACAGCCTGATGGGGAGTACGTGTGTTTAAAGCGTGTAACTCATTTCACAATCGAATAATATGTGTCTTATCGGCAGCAGATGTAAGGATGGCATCAGCGGTGGAGAGAACAGATGATCTTGTGCGTGAATATTTAATATACCGCGGATTTACGAGCACTCTCAAACATCTAGACACTGACATCAAAGCTGACAAAGAGAAAGGATTTCGAGTAAGTATCTCAAAGTAGTTAATGGTGATGGATCTTCATAAAATAACTTTAGATACAGTATATTCTGGACCCTTGGTAAATAGGAGCACAGAAGTCTATGTGAAAAATGGTCTTTGTTAAATAGCAGTATGCAGTGTGATGCTCTGCTTGGAAACCTTGGGTCCTGGCATTCATGTGGATGTTATTTTGACACGTTCCACCTACCTAAACATTGTTGCAGACCAAGTACACTCCTACATAATATTAAGCAGGTGGTTTTAATGTTATGGCTAATTGGTGTGTGTACATATAATGCAATATACATTTTACATTATGTGCATTGCGTTCACTCACAGAATCACATGAACCACAATATAACTTAGTTAAGTCACCTCAAAGTAACTACATGTTTTTCACTTGTTATGGGGACTTAAAAGGACGTTTTATCCTAGCTAGTCTTCTATTCTTATGAGTATGTACTGGTCATATGCCCCGCTAATATCACAGGAGGTCATTCATATCAGTTTCATATCAGTCCTCATTCATTTATCCATCTTCGGTAATGCTTTATCATGGTCAGGGCTGTGGTGGTGTTGTGCAGAATTGCTAAGTCATGTGTATACTAATGTACACTCCAAAACCCAGGTGGATAAAATAATCGACCAACTTCATCAGTTCATTCAGAACTATGACCTTGCTGGACTGAAAGAATATTGGAGCTACCTGGATCAGAGATTCTTCAGCCGTTTGGAGGATGTTTACAGACCCACTGTTAACAAACTGAGGACAAGTCTCTTTCGTTACTACCTTGTGTTCAGTGTTCAGGTAGGCAATTGTCATATTTTTCATATTACAATAATCTTTTATAACTATTTAAAGTATTAACTGACTTAACACAGCTAGCTAACAATGCTTTAGTAATTCAGTCACTTGCTAGTTACTTACCTTAAAGACACAACTATGCAGGTTATTATTATTATTATTATTATTATTATTATTATTATTATTATTATTCTGTGTGTACCTTTTATCCTCATGTTTTCCTTTCTTCTTATTCAGACAAAGAATCTGGAGAAGACTCAAGAGTTTTTCCAGAAGCAGGCTCTTGATCTTCAGGGCCAGGCAGAATGGCGTGATTGGTTCATTCTGCCATTTATTTCAACACCGGACCAAAATCCAAGCTTCTCTCCATATTTTTCCCGCCAGTGGGCAGATACTTTCCTTGTTTCCCTCCACAACTTCCTCAGTGTTCTTTTCCGGTGTATGCATATCCTTCTTAAGGACATTTCAGGGATGGAACCTTTATCTGATATCTAGCAACTAAGATCAAAATGCGTTTACCGTATTTTCCGCACTATAAGGCACACCCGATTATAAGGCGCAGTCTCAATTACGTGGTCTATTTCTGTACTTGACCAATATATAAGGCGCACCGCATTATAAGGCGCATATGGTTGTTACGCCAACCAAAGTTGCACATTTTTACAGATTTTGGAACTCAGTCCACACATAAGGCGCACCGGATTATTAGGCGCACAGACAATTTTTGAGAAAATTTAAGGCTTTTAGGTGCGCCTTATAGTGCGGAAAATACGGTAAATGTTTTCAACAATCACAAAACGATTTAAAAAAAAAATTCGAATGTAGGAACAGTTAGCTGAAAAAGTTGCAGTTGCACAATCATCTGTCATATTTATATTAAAAATACAATTGATATGAAACTCCATACAATTCTTAGTACAATAGTACAATGATGTACCATGATGTACGTTCCTTAATATGCTTACCCCAGCCTGTGCTTCTGAATTTTGATGCTGAAGTTCAGAGAAGCACCAGCATCCAGGAGGAGAATGAACAACTGCGCCAAGTGGTAAAGTATTTTTTCATCTTCAGTGTAAATAATGTACGCCGTGGAGTTGTGTAATGTCTGCGTGGAGTTTGCATTTTCTCCCCGTCCTTCAGGGGTTTCCTCCGGGTACTCTGATTTCCTCCAAAGTTCAAAGACACACATTGTAGGCATCTCTAAATAGTCCGTAGTGTGTGAATGGTTGTACGAGTGTGTGTGTTTGATTGTGGCCTACGCTGGGTTGGCGCCTTGTCCAAGGTCCCAGTTGAGATCATAAGCAATTTTAATCAGCAGCATGTAAAGCTTATAGTTAATCAAACAAAGCATTCGCAAAGACAGTCCTGAGTGAAAAGGAATGGTATCATGTAATAACATACGGCTCCCATTGACAGGTCGTAGAGTGGTGTCTTGTATGCTCTTAGTCAATGATTGACAGCTATGCTTCAGTTTTTTCTGTTTTTTTTTTCTTTTTAGTTATTTGCACTTCAAGGAGAATCGAGGCCCAAGAAAGCAGAGGATATGTTGCATCACAAACTCCCTGCTTACGTCCAGCACATGGACCGACTCGCAGATACAGAGCTGTGAGGGCCGACTTTTGGATCCGAATCAACAGTTTTATTGCAATAGTGGTGTTTTTAAATATAACTGAAGGATACTGTTTTGAGTCTACTAACAAGAACGGTCTTAATTGAATCAATTAGCAGAAGCTAATCTTGCTAAATGACGTATCTCAGACACGATTACATCATGGTTCCTTGGTGTAAATCTACAATGATTCTTGTCTACATTTTATATAGATATAATGATAACACTATGAATATCCTCTAACATTGACAGCATGGTAGAGTTTTAGAAGATAAAGCACAAGCTGTCTGCTTATTGCTCAATAGAACAGCAGCAGTTAGAATAAATTTCACTCCGCCAAAAAACCTAGTACAAAGTCAAGATGCTTGAAGATTTATTTCAGTGAAATAGTAGGCCTTATAAGACTTAAAAAATATAGCTTGTCATGATGCCGAGAAACCACAAAGCCCTGCGTCCTGAAGACCTACCCATGTCTGAAAAAAAGAGAAGAAAAGACATTTTAAAAGAAGCGCTGACACTGGAGACATAATCATCTTACAGAAATGTTCACCATATCAATGATTACACGGTATTTTTTAGAATCGGTTTATGTGGCGTGTCTATGTTGATTGTTTGGTGGAAATTAATTGTAGTTAATGAGAAAATATGGAATGGAAGATAACCAAGGAATGCCAACAGCCTAACCTGTTTCTGTCCATAAGGCTCGTCTACCTCATTTTGTTTCAATGAAACATTTTTTCAAATTAATATCATTTCAACTCTAGACTCCATTTAATAAAATAACTCTCAATAGTATTCTGGTAAATACCAGTAAATGTAACATCAAAAGCATGCAAATAAAATAAATATAAATTGAACGATAAAGCAATCAATACAATCCCAGAAGCCGTGCAGTCTGTCCATTTGAATGAGATATCTAGCATCAGATTTCATTTTCCAATCGAATTAGTTCTCTGGTAACTGATTCATATAGAAACAGTGTTTGTTAGTGAACTCTTTTTAGTCTTTTAAAGCCTGCTGTAGTGCTAAAAGACATTTAACAAGGAATAAAAATTCCTGTGAATTTTTTTCTTGTTCTGTTTTGGTTTTTGGATTAAATGGAGTAAGTCCTCAGCGGCAAGAAAATCTCCTGTAAGGCTATAATCCTAGTTTTGGATTAATATCTGGATGTTTTCCATTCTTTAATTTTCCGTGTATATTGCAAAACTACCCATGAGCTAGATTAGATGTAAAAAAAAAAAAAAAAAAAAAATAGAAACCATCCATAGTTGGTAACTTATGAGACATACCAGTCCTTCTGTCATTACTAAGCATTCATACATGGAAAAACATAAAATATGCTAACTGTAACATATTCAATTAGTAATGCTTATTTATATATAAAGTTGTATAATTGTTTTATTTCTCCATTATGCTAAAAGTAAGCCAAGCTTCGTCTTCATAAGTCATGAGACAGTCTTACAATTCAGCAGTAATTCTGCTTATGCAGTGGTGCTTACACAGGCCTTATTGTTTCATGTTCAGTTTTAAGGCCGTGTATTGATTTATTCATCCAAATTCCTCCAAAAAACGATTTATTTATGGACCGTTGGAGGAAGAGAATGAGGCGTGCATGTGTGTTTTGTCGCAGGGACTTGGTGTCGAGCCAGCGTGTCGTAAACCCCACCACTCCTTCAAGGAATTTCTTCTCCTTTTTGCCTCAGGGCAGAAGATTCCCAGTGCGAACACCTCAGGGGACAACAAGCTCCTCCCCTACACAGGCCACCCTTGGGAGGAAGGAAACCTCGGCCAGTCAGGTTTAATTTTTGAGGAGATGCAAAAACTCCTGATCGGTCCTCTGGTTGTTTTCATCAACACTTTTGCACTGAAGGTCTTTAAATGATTGTAAATTTTAGGTTATTTTTATTATTTTTTATTTTTATTTTCTGGTCTTAGTTCCTGACAACCAATTTATCATAACCTGACACCAAAAGTTATTTTTGTTTTGAGAAATGCTTAAATTCTGTCCTTTTTTATTGTAGTCGTGGAAGATAAAGGACCCCATAACCTCAAAAGAGTCCAAGGTGGCTTCTGTTGCTGCTACTTTGGTAGATACAGTTGCAAGGCAAAAGAAGCAGATGGATCATGAGAAAGAGAGAAAAGAGCTTTTCTTCAAACAAGCAGCACAGGTCCATTATTATTCACTTTCTGTATATACATGTGTACATAGGGCAGTAGGAATTATAATGTATGTTATATGATCAAATTGACACTAGGCTATACACTAGTTTTGGAATGAAATAAAAACTTTTAGAACCCTTGTTTGTGTTTTCTTTCACAGACTTCTGAAAAGAAAGTTGAGGTTTCTGAGTCCGACGGTCAAATGGAGAGCCATTGTGACGCGACTGACTCGCCAAACAAACAGGCTCAGGCTAACAGTGAAGGGGGCGGGTCTGGGGTTGAGCAACCATTCATCAAACTTAGTCAGGAGGAGTATGGAGAGCATCACTCTTCCATCATGCACTGCAGGTGGGTGGAGATACAAAATTAGCACATGATCAAGTGTATCCCAAATACTAGCTTTTTAAAGTAACGTTTCTTGGAGCATTAGAGTGGAACCTAGATAGTATGTTGATTAGTAAATTATATGTCCGCATAGAGTGCCTTGCATAAGTATCCCCCTCCCCCTCCTTAAACCACATTTCCACATTTTGTAGTGTTACAGCCTGGAATTGAAATGGAATTAGTTGGGATTTTTACCATTTGACTGTTATAACCGCTAGAACAAGGGACTCTGACACAAGGAAGAAGGTTAAATGGGTTTTTCTTGAAGGCTGGGGTAGATGGTGTGGGAAAGGAGTGTGGTCGAGGCCGTGATTTGTACTCATGGTGTGGAAATCAGACGCTCAGCGGATGCAAGGCAGCGTGTGAGCGGGTTTGAGTGGTAGGCGAGGCCAGGGCTTGAACTTCGGACACCTGATTGGTACCACGCTGGAACCCAGAATGATCTGGCACTGAGTAATTGGTGTACTGGGGTTTATATACTCATTGGGTTTATATACTTATTGGTGGGCCAGAGGCAGGGAGGGACAATGATGGCGAGGCCTTAGAGGGGAGCAATGACTACTGTGAGGCCAGAGGAGTAAGCCACAGTAATGGCAGTATAATAATATAATAATCCTGTTCACATACCTTGCTTTTTTATCATTATGCTTACACATACTAACACACTATTGGTTGTTTTTTGAACAGGGTGGACAGTTCAGGTAGAAAAGTGGCAAGTCTGGACGTAGATGGCGTAGTGAAAGTTTGGTCCTTCAACCCCATTATGCAGACGAAAGCCACCATTATGTCCAAATCTCCTCTGCTCTCACTGGAATGGGCTACAAAACCAGACAGACTGGTAAGAAACAACTCATTCCTTCTTTTCACATTTTGGCATAAACGATGGAAGTCAGTTGAGACCATGAAAGATCTCTTTGGCATTTAGCAATTTGTATTTTGTGACATAGAAAGAAAGCTTTCTTTCAGGTGTGGTTACTCTTTTTTTGTCGATTGTGTTTTCTCTGCAGCTGTTGTTGGGCAGTGGGGTTGGCACGGTGAGGCTGTATGATACTGAAGCAAAGAAAAATCTGTATGAAATGTCTATAGACGAAACTCATTCACGGTAAGAAAATTTCAGTTCTGGCAGATGTTTGAGAAACATTTTTAAAATGCGCAGGGATAAATTAGACAACTGTCTCTCTTTCTTCTCTCGTGAAGTTGATAAGAAAAAAAATGCAGCTTTGTATGTTACTGAGAAACCACAACGAACACCGTTCTCCATCCTAAAGAATTTCCCTGTAACATCCTGTAAAACTTCATCACAGCATTCCCTCTGACTGCTAAAAAGCACTGATCCTTCCAAAAACTGTTAAATAATCTCCTCCTCACCGAAAACCTCACCATATCAACAGTCACACGTTTGTGAACCTGTCTATATAGAGCATCTGCTATATAAGTCCCCGGGAAAATTGTCACTATAGAAACCGTAACGTATAAGGATGAGATGCTGTTATAGAAGTTTAATTTACACCTTCTGACCAATCAGAAACAAGCCTTCAGCAGTCTTATAGTATAAATGTTATTGAATGGACGTTTGTATATGTGTGTGTGTTTCAGGATACTATCACTGGCCTGCAGTCCCAGTGGAACATCGTTTGTATGTTCAGCAGCTGCTTCTGTGGCTCGTTCGGGAAGCATTTCAGAAACACTCCCGCATCTGATGCAGCCCGTCTCTGGAAAACTGCTACTCTGGGACACTAAGACTGTCAAACAACAAGTAAACACTCTGGTTGTTATTCTGGTGTTGCGCTATAATGGGCTTTATTGGGGTATCATGCTATTTTTAATACCATGTGCTTAATGGTGTTGTACAGTATTGTCTGGGTTATTCACACTCATACACACTCACTTAGACGTCTTCCATTCTTGTGGTATTTTATTGTGATGTGATGTAATATTACAATGTTAACTTGTCTATCAAGTCCATAGCCTCTCTTTTATTTGGATCCTAGACACTTGGTTGCACAGAATGTGTTACAGTGTATTTTTGTGAATATTATATATTGTTGTACATTACATTGTGGTGTGTGTGATTTATTTATTTATTTATTATTTGTCTGTAGCTGCAGTTTGCACTAGAGCCAGGGCCTGTAGCTGTAAACTGCATTGCGTTCAACCACAACGGGAATCTTCTAGTAACTGGAGCTGCCGACGGCCTCATACGACTGTTCGGTAAGGTCATTATTCAATTATTATTATTATTATTATTATTATCATCGCTGTCGCAGAATCTGCAAATGTGGACACTAAAGTAGAATTTATAAAGTCACATGTATGTTTCCTATTAAACTTTTTAACGTTATTCATTTATAGCCAATATATAATTCATGTATGTTCATGGTATGATCATTTATAGAGAGAGATAGATAGATACTTTATTGATCCCCCAGGGGGAAATTCAAGGTCCCAGTAGCTCAGGGCATCATACACACAATACAGTAAGATAAAAAAAAGACAGACTGGGAAATAGGGGTAGGGGTTGTTCATGTGGGCTAATATAGTCCATGAACAGTGTAGACAGATTGTACATGTGGTCTAATATAGTCCATAAACAGTGTAGACAGTAAAAACAGTGCGCCAGTACACAATATTGCAAACGTGTATGAGATGGTCAACATACATTGTTATAACATTGTTATAGGAGGTCAATGGTGCAAACATGTATGAGATGGTCAATGGTATATGAGAATGTATGAAAAGGTGGAGAGGCAGATAGACTATGCAAAGAAGTCTATCTCACCTCTTCCTTTACGTGAGGCATTGAAGAGTTGTATAGCCCTAGGGACAAAAGACTTCCTCAGCCTGTCAGTTGTGCATGGCAGTGAGCGAAGCCTCCAACTGGTCAAGCTCTTTCGCTTAACGATAGAGTTGTGCACTGGATGACAGTCATTGTCCAAAATGTTGATCAGTTTGTTCAGGGTCCTTTTGTCTGACATTGAAGTGATACCTTCCAGTTCAGCTCCCACAACAGAGCCAGCTTTCCTTACCAGCCTGTCCAGTCATCCAGCATCCTTCTTCTTAGTGCTTCCTCCCCAGCATACTACAGCATATAAGAGGACGCTGGCAACAACAGACTGGTAGAACATCTGGAGGAGCTTGCTGCAGACATTGAAGGACCGCAGCCTCATCAGGAAGTACAGCCTGCTCTGCCCTTTCCTGTAGAGTATTTAACTGTTGACTGATCAGTCCAGTTTATTGTCCAAATGTATCCCCAGGTACTTATAAGTGTTTACCACCTCCACCTTCACCCCCCCCAATGATGATTGGCAGCAGAACGGGCTTATACTTCCTGAAATCTACCACCATCTCCTTTGTCTTAGCAATGTTGAGTTGTAGGTCGTTGAGTTTGCACCATTGCACAAAGTCCTCCACCAGGCTCCTGTACTCCTCCTCCTGCCCTTCCCTAATATGCCCCACAATTGCAGTATTGTCCGAAAACTTCTGCATGTGGCATGACTCTGTGTTGTAGCAAAAGTCAGACGTGTAAAGGGTGAACAGGACTGGAGAGAGCACTGTTCCCTGTGCAGCTCCGGTGCTACTGATCACAGTGTCAGAGAGGCAGTTCTTCAGTCTGACGAACTGTGGCCGCTCTGTTAAATAGTCTATGATCCAGGATGTTAGGTGAGCATCCACACCCATCTGCAGGAGCTTGTCACCTAGTCTGAGGAGTTGAATGGTATTAAAAGCGCTGGAGAAATCGATAAAACATGATTCTCACAGCACTTGTCCAGGTAAGAATGCATCCTGTGTAGGAGATCTATGAAGGCATCGTCCACACCCACTTTCTCCTGGTAAGCAAACTGTAGCGGGTCTAGTGCAAGACGTACCTGAGGTCTGAGTATCCTCAAAACCAGTCGCTCCATGGTCTTAATCACATGTGATGTTAGAGCAACTGGCCTGTAATCATTGAGCTCACTTGGGTGTGGCTTCTTGTTGACAGGGATAATGCATGATGTTTACCACAATGTTGGAACTCTTCCAAGACGGAGACTCAGGTTGAAGATGCGCTTCAGTGGCTCCCCCAGATCAGAAGCACAGACCCTAAGCAGCCGTGGTCACAGTCTGTCAGGCCCGGCTGCCTTCCTGGGGCGGAGTTTCCTCAGCTGTCTTGAACTTGATCTGCTGTGATTATATGGGGGAAGGGGAGAGGGAAGACGGAAGGTAATGGGTGCGTGTTTGGAGACAGTGACCAATGTCGTTGTCACCTTGTGGGGAAGGAGTACATTAGCCTTTGATTGTGAGGGTACATAGTGCACTGAGAGTGAGGGGGGAGGTGTGAGTTGGACAGGCAAGCAAGCACGAGCAGTGTCTGAATCAGCAGAGGGTGGTGGACATTCCACCGCCATTGGAGCTGGAACAGGGCAGTAGAACCTATTGTAGAAGTGATTTAACTGATTTGCCCTATCCAGATCTCCCTCCACAGAGCTACTGCTCTTCTGCAGTCCAGTGATGGTCTTCATTCCATCCCACACTTCCTTCACATTGTTCTCCTGCAACTTCTGTTCCACCTTCTTTCTGTATTCCTCCTTGGTCTCTTTCAGCCTGGCTTTGAGTTCCCCCTCTACATGCTTCAGCTCTGTCTGATCCCCCTATCTGAACACCATGTTTTTCTTATTGAGAAGGGTCTTGACATTGATGGTTATCCATGGCTTGTTGTTTGGAAAGCAGCATACAGTTTTTGTGGGAACAACTATGCCTATACAGAAGTTCATTTAGTCGGTTGTACAATGTGTGACCTCCTCCAAGTCCTCTCCATTTTATAGCACACTCCAGTCAGTGGACTCAAAACAGTCTCTCAAAGTCTCATCTGCTTCTGTTGTCCACTTCCTGAAGGTGCGAGTGGCAACCGGTAGCCTTTGTACTTTTGGTTTGTACAATGGTTGAAGAAAAATTAGGTTGTGGTCTGACTTTCCCAGTGGGGGTAGGGGGTGGCGCTGTATGCATCAGTTACGTTTGCATACATGAGGTCTATTGACCTGTTCTTCCTGGTTGAATGAATGTTGAATGAATGACGTCACACACCATGTCCGGGAGTGCTCGTGGCGGAACGTATACACAGACAACAATGGCATGCGAGAACTCCCTCGGCATGTAGTATGGTCTGAGACTGACCGCCATTAATTCCACATCCTTACAACATACAGTCTCTTTTACTGTAACATGTCCGGGATTGCACCATCTGTTGTTTATGTACATCACCAATCCACCTCCATTCTTTTTTTCCCGAAAGTTTACTGTCTCTGTCCAGACGTGCCACACTAAAGCCAGGTAGCTCAACGTTAGCAGTGGGAATGCAGCTAGTTAGCCACGTCTCCGTAAGGCATATCAGGCTGCATTCCCTATCAACTTCAGATTTCTTACCAGGGCAGCGAGCTCGTCAGTTTTGTTAGTAATATGATAATTCTTTAACCCAGTATTATAGGTTTCAGTAAATCATAGTATCTCTGCCTAGAGCTTCGCCTTATATGCAACATCACACCTGGATAAACATAACTGATAACATTCAGTAATTTATAAAAGACAGTTGTAATCGGCAACTTGCTGTTGTATAAGCGGAATAAAATGGACTGGGACGTGCAGCTATAACACATCACACACATTTTCCAATTAGAATATGCCCTACATAATAATGCTTACATAATAATGCAACAGCTATGCAATAATTCTATTATCTGTTTATAGAAACTGATGAAAGTATATATTTTTCAAACAGATTTCCTAAAAGACTCATTCATGGTCTGCTGTCGCTTATTAAAACACTGTAGAAATCTTTCTTGCTAGGCAGCATAGTGTTAAAAACGTTTTTAATTTGTTAGAGAGATCGCATTATGTACTAGACTTGAAAGTATTCTTGATGCCATTTAACCTAGTAGAGCATAATGTTAGCAATATCAAATGTTTTTGATTTTTTAAAAATGTACTCATTAACCACGTTGCACGTTAATATCTTTCTGTTATATGTCCATTCTTTCACGTAATCACACATCTCATCTGTCCTACTGTGCAGACATGCAGAGGTATGAAAGTGTTATGAGTTGGAAGGCTCATGATGGTGAAATTTACAGTGTTGAGTTCAGCTATGATGAAAACACTGTGTTCAGCATTGGAGAGGACGGCAAGGTAAGTCTGTGTGAGTTAAATCTACCAAAGGGTTTTATGAGCTAGCTTCAACATAGTTTAGGCATTCTTTGTTACTTTAAGAATAATTCCCTTCTCTCTTAGAGTCTTGTGGGGTCATTTATGATCAAAGTACATTTCTGTGTGTGTGTGTGTGTGTGTGTTCCAGTTCATCCAGTGGAACATCCATCGCTCTGGAGTGAAACAATCGGAGTACTCGTTATCTCAGGATGCTGTAGGACCGTTTGTGCTGTCCGGGTACAGTGGCTATAAGCAGGTCCAGGTGCCTCATGGACGACTTTTTGCTTTCGATTCAGAAGGGCAGCATGTCCTCACCTGCTCCAGTACCGGAGGACTCATCTATCAGGTGAACACACACACTCACACACACACACACACACACACAAAGATTTTATTTTTATCAGCTCCAAGAAAGCAAACGTGTTTTGTAATGTGAAGGAGGACTTGGGTATGAAACAGCACTCACCATTTTCTGTCACAGTGTATAAACACCTAACTTTAATTTCTTTGTCTTCAGTTTCATTAACATCAGCTACATTATCTCACTGCACTAAAGTGAACAAGAATTATATATATATATATATATATATACACACACACACAAATTTGTTGTAAAGATTGGAGACAGCTTTATCAATGATAAATATAACCCAATATACAGGTTCACTAATTTACAGGTGTTTTTGGTTGAAAAGGAATCTTCGTAGATTTCTGCCTGAAATTAAATATTACTTATTTAAAATTCTATTTTTGCAGAATGTTGCAGTTTAAAGTTTCAGTTCTCAGAAAACATATATGGACACTGTAGGTGTTGGGTTTAAAGGGCTATTTTAATGTACTAATGTGCTTGTTATTTAACTTAATTTTGTGTGTTTTTTGTGTCTTAAGCTGAATAAGGGAGACGCAGGTCTGGAGAGTGTGTTGTCTTTGGGAGGGCATAAAGCTCCGGTGGTAACGGTGGATTGGTGTTCAGCTGTGGACTGTGGAACCTGCCTTACAGCGTCGATGGATGGCAAAATCAAACTGAGCACGCTCCTCGCACAGAAACCCTGATGGAAAAAAATATACTGTCAGCTTCTCGTCGTAGCTTAGGTAACGACATCTGATCCTAGTCTTTTACTTTAATTACTGTTTAAATTTACAGTTCTCAAATAAAACTCCATCATATTTTAGTAATGGAACTCTTATTCATTTATTTATTTAACTCAAGGTGATAATAAAGTCATAAGACCATAGCATTGATAGCAAATAAGACCATAGCATATGATTGTCATCATTTTCATCCTCATCAGACCATTCAGTGTGCCCTGTGGATGAGGGCGGAGTCATCCTAGAAGAGACCTCTCCCTTTAGGGTAGAAATGTTTCCTCATAGGATAAAGATGATTAGTCAGAAGTATTAATTTAGCAGTGACTCTTCTTCTAAACTGATAATTTGCCCCTTACATTTCATAGTATGAGTCAAACATTCAAGGAATTCTGAGAATGTTGTGAAGGATGTCTCTTCTGACCAGATCACTTTTCCACGTCTGTGTATATGGTTTTTGCACCGCTAACCCTCAAATCTGCTTTCATCATTGTAATGATAGTTTTATAGACTACACCATAATACTATACCACAATATCCCTCTGTATTTAGTTCTTCCTAAATTGTTTGAATATGTCCTGCATTGACCTTCTCCGTCACCTGCAAAACAGTTGTTTTTTTTTTCTTCATACATATCACATTAATGCGCAAATACCATAGTTATTGCACCTGGATCATAGTTATTATTTTCGACTACAATTTCCATAGCTTTTCTTTTTATTTGTCTCATTTGTATATTGAGGCAATTAACCAATAAGTAAATATGTCTGAATAAGATATTTGATATCAGGATTTCTGAAACAGCTACAAATGGTTCTGACACCATTTTAAAGAATGTATTCCTAAATAGTAAATATCAGCTATCGCATTTGTGTTTGATACATGATGAAATAAAAAGTGTTCGGTGATGCCCAAACGTTTAGACTCCGCATTAATGTTATTACAAATTCTTACTGGAATGGTGTTAAGTGTAAGTGTGTAGTCGATATTTACAGTGCCTTGCGAAAGTATTCGGCCCCCTTGAACTGTTCGACTTTTTGCCACATTTCAGGCCTCAAACCTGTTGTCCCACCTGTTGTTGATTCTTCACAAAAAATTACAGTTTTATATCTTTATGTTTGAGGCCTGAAATGTGGCAAAAGGTCAAACAGTTCAAGAGGGCCAAATACTTTTGCAAGGCACTGTAGATGTGCAACTATCAAAGGACTCATCTGATGAGCTCCATTAATTGTTCTCTAATTTGGGCTTTTCATCTTCAGACTCTCAAAAAAAGTTTGCTCCAAACTGGATAGTGTATGCACACTATCTAAAACTCTGACCAAAGGATTTAAATAAATAAATGAGTTTCAAATACAAAAATACAGCGCAACCACAAAAACAACAACACAGCCTGTTAGTAACTACTGCAGGGATTTTGGACAAAAACCCCAAATGGACAAATTCACAAATGTATCATCATATTTTTGTGTTCATTTTCTTGACTTCTGTTGTTATAGGCTTAATGGTGAGTACATTTGCCTCACACTTCCAGGTTGAGGGTTTGATTCCTGCCGTGGCCCTGTGTGTGCGCTGAGTTTGCATGTTCTCCCCATGCTTCGGGGGTTTCCTTCGAGTAGTCCAGTTTCCTCCCCCAGTCAAATGTCATGCTTTGTAGGCTGATTGGCATGTCCAAAAGTGTCCATAGTGTATGAATGGGTGTATGAATGTGTGTGATACCTCACCCTGTGCCCCATGCTGCCTGGGATAGGCTCCAGGTTCCCGGCAACCAGTAAAGATAAGTGGTACAGAAAATGCCTGTATTTTGCCTGTAGCAAAATTACAGCATTACATTTATTTTGTTTGTCAGTCCTAGAACCTTACTGCAGGGGTTCCCAAACTTTTCCAGGGCAAGGCCCTGGAAAAGGCCCCTCAAAATAGCATTAATATTTGATCGAGGCCCTCCTTTTGCAAGATGTCTTTAAAACACATTAAAAATACAGACTTCTAAATATATCCCCCCTTTTTTAATTAATAATTTTATCTTACATCTTTACATTACATTATATTATATTAGGAATTGATTGTGTGTGTGTGTGTGTGTGTGTGTGTGTGTGTGTGGGTGGTTGTCTGAGAGTGAGAATTTATTTTTCACACCAAATTGTTGAGGCGCCCCCTGGCGGCCCCTACTTTGAAAACCACCGCCTTAGGGAAGACCTTAGGGGAAAAGGTTTAATAACTAACAGTTCAATTTGTTAATAAATATAGTTTGTAAATCAATGATTTATATCAGTTACTGTTTACAGGGTAGTTGATCTACATTTTTATGTAATTGCAGGAAAACTGATATTTAAAAGAATCTAAATCTAAAAATGTGTGAACATACGTCTCAGTGTTGTTCAGCTCTAGTTTAACAAGAACAATAATTATTTCGAATAAAGACAAAAGAAAAACTGTTAAGCTGATTAATGTGTTTTATTTTAGTAAGTAATTCAAAACTGATTTTCCGTTCAAAAGTACAGGATAGGAAAAGATACTAAAAGAGACAAAAACATCAGCGAGTACATTTTTGTGATTACTGAAGGATTCCTATTCTATTTAGAGAACTGATTTCATGAGAAATATAGAGATCATTAGTTTGATTATACGTGGATCTGCTGTTGTTCATGTTCTCGTCTTGTCAATTCATGCTGTGAGACAGAAAATAAATATCAAAATGAGCTACATGTATCAGAGTCATCGTCTTTAGATATTATAAGTATATACAAATACAATATTTCCTTTTACTTTTACTTTTGTTTGGAGCTCACAAATCCCAGTTCCACCACAAACTGTGCTCAAAGTACCCCAGTTACCCCAGCCGGTACTACTGCCTTCCAACACCTGACCTCCAGTGCACATGAACCTTGAATTTTTGGTTATAAATACATACCTTGTTATCATTTTTTAGTCACTTTTCTTTATCAAACACACTTGGGTTAGGAACAAGACATGACCAAATTTGTCACAATGTTTATGCAGTAAGTCATCAATTTATTTAATTAAAAACATGATCATATTATAGTTCCAGATAAAATGATTTGTGAATACCAGCTTCATCAAATCTTAGCTTTTTATTACTTTTTGAGACAATATCAGATGTGTGAATTATTGAGAGTTACTAATTACCTTATGTTGTTAGCAGCGATGTAATCATAAAACACTCCCTGATAACTCTCCACTTGCAGCTAGAAAGATTTTAGTACTCCACTGGGGCACCAGATGTTCTCTGTCCAGGTTCCCCAACTGTAAAAACAACAGTTACTACCACTAATACTACTACTACACTACCACTACTACTTCAAATACTCCTCCTCCTCTTACTACTACCACTACTACTACACTACCACTACTACTACAAATACTCTTCCTCCTCTTACTACTACTACACTACCACTACTACTTCAAATACTCCTCCTCCTCCTCTTACTACTACTACTACTACACTACCACTACTACTACAAATACTCCTCCTCCTCCTCTTACTACTAATACTACTACACTAACACTACTACTACAAATACTCCTCCTCCTCCTCTTACTACTACTACTACTACTACACTACCACTACTACTTCAAATACTCCTCCTCCTCTTACTACTACCACTACTACTACACTACCACTACTACTTCAAATACTCCTCCTCCTCTTACTACTACCACTACTACTTCAAATACTCCTCCTCCTCTTACTACTACTACACTACCACTACTACTTCAAATACTCCTCCTCCTCCTCCTCTTACTACTACTACACTACCACTACTACTTCAAATACTCCTCCACTTCCTCCTCTTACTACTACTACACTACCACTACTACTACAAATACTCCTCCTCCTCCTCTTACTACTACTACACTACCACTACTACTTCAAATACTCCTCCTCCTCCTCCTCTTACTACTACCACACTACCACTACTACTTCAAATACTCCTCCTCTTCCTCCTCTTACTACTACTACACTACCACTACTACTACAAATACTCCTCCTCCTCTTACTTCTACTACACTACCACTACTACTTCAAATACTCCTCCTCCTCTTACTACTACTACACTACCACTACTACAAATACTCCTCCTCCTCCTCCTCTTACTCCTACTACTACACTACCACTACTACTTCAAATACTCCTCCTCCTCTTACTACTACTACACTACCACTACTACTTCAAATACTCCTCCTCTTACTACTATTAGTACTACTACTACTACATTACCACTACTACTTCAAATACTCCTCCTCCTCTTACTACTACTACTACTACACTACCACTACTACTTCAAATACTCCTCCTATTCTTACTACTACTACTACTACACTACCACTACTACTTCAAATACTCCTCCACTTCCTCCTCTTACTACTACTACACTACCACTACTACTTCAAATACTCCTCCTCCTCCTCTTACTACTACTACACTACCACTACTACTACAAATACTCCTCCTCCTCCTCTTACTACTACTACTACTACTACACTACCACTACTACTTCAAATACTCCTCCTCCTCTTACTACTACTACTACTACTACACTACCACTACTACTTCAAATACTCCTCCTCCTCTTACTACTACTACACTACCACTACTACTTCAAATACTCCTCCTCCTCTTACTACTACCACTACTACTACACTACCACTACTACTTCAAATACTCCTCCTCCTCTTACTACTACCACTACTACTACAAATACTCTTCCTCCTCTTACTACTACTACACTACCACTACTACTTCAAATACTCCTCCTCCTCCTCCTCTTACTACTACTACTACACTACCACTACTACTACAAATACTCCTCCTCCTCCTTTTACTACTACACTACCACTACTACTACAAATACTCATCCTCCTCCTCTTACTACTACTACTACTACACTACCACTACTACTACAAATACTCCTCCTCCTCCTCTTACTACTACTACTACTACTACACTACCACTACTACTTCAAATACTCCTCCTCCTCTTACTACTACTACACTACCACTACTACAAAATACTCCTCCTCCTCTTACTACTACTACACTACCACTACTACTTCAAATACTCCTCCTCCTCCTCCTCTTACTACTACTACTACACTACCACTACTACTACAAATACTCCTCCTCCTCCTTTTACTACTACACTACCACTACTACTTCAAATACTCCTCTTCCTCCTCCTCTTACTACTACTACACTACCACTACTACTACAAATACTCCTCCTCCTCCTCTTACTACTACTACACTACTACTACTACTACAATACTCTTCCTCCTCTTACTACTACTACACTACCACTACTACTTCAAATCCTCCTCCTCCTCCTCCTCTTACTACTACTACACTACCACTACTACTACAAATACTCCTCCTCCTCCTCTTACTACTACTACACTACCACTACTACTACAAATACTCCTCCTCCTCCTCCTCCTCTTACTACTACTACACTACCACTACTACTTCAAATACTCCTCCTCTTCTACTACTACTACACTACCACTACTACTTCAAATACTCCTCCTATTCTTACTACTACTACTACTACTACACTACCACTACTACAAATACTCCTCCTCCTCTTACTACTACTACTACTACACTACCACTACTACTTCAAATACTCCTCCTCCTCTTACTACTACTACACTACCACTACTACAAATACTCCTCCTCTTACTACTACTTCTACTACATTACCACTACTACTTCAAATACTCCTCCTCCTCTTACTACTACTACACTACCACTACTACTTCTGACACCATTTTAAAGAATGTATTCCTAAATAGTAAATATCAGCTATCGCATTTGTGTTTGATACATGATGAAATA
>JAFFST010047323.1:99438-130469 GCA_022414735.1 Noturus placidus | reverse complement strand
TAATTTTGCTCGCCCAATTTTTCAGTTTTTTATTTGTTGAAAAAGTTTGAAATATCCAATAAATTTCGTTCCACTTCATGATTGTGTCCCACCTGTTGTTGATTCTTCACAAAAAATTACAGTTTTATATCTTTATGTTTGAGGCCTGAAATGTGGCAAATGGTCGAACAGTTCAAGGGGGCCGAATACTTTCGCAAGGCACTGTATATATCAGCCAATTATATGGCGACCGTGAAATGCATAAAATCATACAGATACAGTTCAAGAGGTTCAAGAGACTGGACAACTGAATATTATAAAAACTCCTGGGTGTTTTTTTTTTCTTCTTCTTTTTTTTTTTTTTTTTTTGGAATAATCCCTTAGATATGAATAGCGCTTTTGTAGGTGTTCACAGTGCTTTACATTGTATGGGGGAAATATCTTTAACCACCACCAGGTGTGTAATTTAATTATTTAATTAACCAATTTGTATAGCGCTTTTGTGTAGCATCCACCTGGATGATACGACGGCAGCCATAGTGCGCCAGAACACCCACCACACACCAGCTATTGGTGGAGAGGAGAGAGCGATGTAGCCAATTCAGGGATGGGGATTATTTTTTTATTATTATTTTATTGTATTTTATAATTGTTTCTGTATGGAACTTTGGTCAGTGTAAGCTGAATTTAAATGTGCTTTATTTAAAAAAAAATTTACTTGCTTCCGCCCATACAGAGGTCTCAGTTTGTATTAAACCACAGCTGCTGTGTATATGGTGTGTGTGATTTCCTTCCAGACAGTGATGGAGAAGTTTCAAAATTCCTTCATAAGGCGTGTAATCTCCGATTTGATGAAAGGTAAAGATGAGGGGCTTTTTGGGACCTGGACAGTGAGAGAGCTGCTCTGGGGTTATGAGGACCCGGTACTCAAAGATCTTCACGCATTTGACCCTTCTCTGGACCCCAACTTCGGCCTGTTTTATAAGGTAAACGTGATAAATTGGTGGTATGATAAAATGAATAAAGCTTCAGTAGTTTATCACAGCAGTGTAGGAACATGATTTTTACTGAAGTGATACAGCTTTTAAAAATCATATTAAGTGACAAACCATGCCTGCGAGAATATTTCCATCTGTAATGGTATAAAGTCATGTTGATGGTATTAACAGACTTCCTTTGTACAGAATATTATCATAAGGAAATTTTTGTTTTGTTTTTCACGCTACGTTTGTTATTTACTTGTGTATTTGGCTTCAGATGAATGGCACAGATGATGGCGAGTATGTGTTTTACACCGGCAAACAGAACTATAAAGACTTTGCTCGAGTGGATCTATGGAGAAACCAGAGGTAAACGTGTCTTGAATTACAAATAAAAGGGAAAAACAGCTGTTTTTCTACTGAAGGCATTTTTTTAAAATGAAATTTTCTTAGTCATTTAATTAGCATGCAATGCTTCTTTGTAAATTTGTTTCCTAAGCATTCATTCATTTATCTGTTGCCTCTGTGTGTTTTTGTTGTTTTTATGTTTCCAGTTCTCTTGAATGGTGGACCACAGATCAGTGTAACATGATCAATGGAACGAATGGAGCATCTTTTCATCCTATCGTCACCAAGACTGAGAAGCTCGACATGTTTTCATCAGATCTCTGCAGGTGAAAATGAAGCATAATGATCTTGTTCATGTTTCTAGTGCAGTTTACATCTACACACATTTGCGTTTGCAAATCTAGACAGAAATTCATAAAAGGGCTTGTGAGGTGTAAAAGCTGGTATCTTCATGAATAAAAGATAAAACGAGATGAATGCACATTTTGATAAATAAGCAATTGTCCAGTGACAGTTTGACACCATGGAATGTCACAGATTTCTGTCAATCATGGACCACTCTCTTTTAAAAATCTTGTCGCACATTTCAAGTAACATGCAGATGCACAATTTTTTTTATGATGTCATTATCTACATCAGTATTATATAATACTTATAGTATAACAATAATATTTCCAATGTAATGTTACACAGTATATTTCTTTATGTGGAAAAGTTCTTCCAACTCAAGACTAACACATATGTTTTCATTACTGGGTGAAGAGGCACCATCATGTCAGTCATGTAGAAATCCTCTGACTCTAAAGCACATTATCATTATTATAACCTTTTCTGCTTCCTCCAAATATTGATGAAATTCTCATTAGGTCGATATATTAAGAACGGGTAGTTGTTTTCTTTGCTGTATTTTTGTACCGGGTTCATTATTAGGCAACTTATCTAACTTTGTATACAGTCCCCTCCTAAACTACTCTAACAGCAAGGCCAATTCGTTTGTGTTTGCTGTAGACTGAAGACATTTGGGTTTGAGATCAAAAGATGAGTATGAGAAGAGTGTTTGGAAGTTCAGATTTTATTTCATGGGAGTTCAATGTAGATGTGTTAAATAGAACATAGCACATTATGTATTAGACCACCCAATTTGTAGGCGAGCAAAAATATTATGGAAACGAATACGTGACCGACGGGTATTTCTTGTAACCCAAGTGTGTCCTGTTAGATTGATTGTTTAAACAATAAATAGCTCTGAACATCTACTCTTGGTTACAGCCTTCAGTTTCACTTGTGAAGACTGCATTATTGTTTAAATGGATAAGCAAATATGATGATCAGCGAGCTCTCTGTGGGAGAGAAGGATGCCATTCTGAAGCAGAGAAAAGAGGGAGACTCAATCAGAGGCATTGCAGAAACACTGCGCATGTCCAATGCGACAATTTGGAATGTCCTGAAACAGAAAGAAATCATTGTTGTACTATGCATCAGACTTTATCAAGGGGGAAAAGTGGAAGGTTTTAAGTGCAAGTAATAAGCAATCAAATGTTAAGTGGGGCAGTGGTAGCTCAGTGGTTAAGCTGTTGGTCTACTGCCCAGAAGGTCATGAGTTCAAATCCCAGCAGTACCAAGCTGTCATTGTTGGGCCCTTGAGCAAGGCCCTAACCCTCAATTACTCAGATGTATGAATGAGATAAATGGTGTCTGGCAAATACCGTAAATATTTACATTACATTAACTTTCCGTGTGTCGGGGGTTTCCTCCGGGTACTCCGGTTTCCTCCCCCAGTCCAAAGACATGCATGTTAGGCTGATGGGCGTGTCTAAAGTGTCCATAGTGTATGTATGTGATTGTGTCCTGTGATGGACTGGCACTCTGTCCAGGGTGTACCCCGCCTTGTGCCCGTTGCTCCCTGGGATAGGCTCCAGGTTCCCCGTGACCCTGAAAAGGAGTAAGCGGTTGGACATGGATGGATGGATGGATAACTTTCATTTCATTTACTTATTAAGACTTATCTGTTCCTATACTTTTGGTCGCCTAAAAATTGGGTGGTCTGATACAAAAGGTTCTATTTTTTATGTTGTTTAACACATCTATATGTAAACACCTGGAAATAAAAGCTGAAATCCTAAACACTCGTCTCATATTCATCTTTTGATCCTAACTCAAATTTCTTTGGTGTTCCAAGTTCCAATATTTTCTGAAGGGGCTCTAGTTTAGCACATAAAAAAAAAGTTTTATTCAAGTTCTTTGCTCAATAATGAATTGTAGTGCTATAGCAGTTAACACTTCACCCTCTCTGTGATCTGCTAGCGTTATGCCTGTGTGTAGCATGTTTGTGTCCAAGAAAACACTTTTTAGAAATAAGTAAATAAACTTCGATCGATGAGTATATTGCACACAATGCAATTTATTTTAAGTTAATTGGGTCAAGTATAATTCTATCACATGAATAATTGGGGTTAATGAAGTTAACAAAGTATAATTGAAAGGTGGGGTTACTTTAAGTTCATTATAACATGACTAACAGAGTTATGTATGTGGTTTTTAGGTCTATCTATGCTACATTTGAGTCGGAGCTGAGCGTCAAGGGAGTTCCTGCTTACCGCTTTGTCCCTCCCAGCAAAGTTTTTGCAAATTCAACGATTAATCCGGATAATGCTGGATTCTGTGTGGGCGGATATTGCCTCAGTTCTGGTCTGCTGAACGTCAGTGTCTGCAAGCAAGGTGTGTGTCGAAGATAGCCCTTTTCCACTGACAAGAAAACGAAAGTGTTTACACACATGCTGTTATCACATTGATGTAAGATCAGTCATACACAACCATTTCTTTTATTTAAAAAAAAAACGATTTTCTGTCAAAAATGACAATTTCATTCAATATTTTGAGTAGGCTACTGATTTTTTCATTGCATCATTAAGGTACAATGGGGTCTTTATGATACAATACCAAGCCTGCACGTTCTTAAAAGCTAAAATAAGTCTTTTGTTTTCTGTCACATTTGAAGAAATCAGAATGTATCAACAAAAGATTTTCAGTGAGTTCAACCATTTTAAAGCTATCCTATTTTGCAGAATATGAATGTAGACACAAAAATCATTCCAAACTATTTCATTACAAATTATACTTAATAAAAGTAGTCTTTTTAATAGTTCTCTTAGTGTGCAGACAGTCTGATGTTTTTGGACTTTTGAAGGTGATCATTTATTGTATTTGGATGCAGGGAAAATGCGTTCACGTAACATGTATATTGAAGGTTTATTGTGATATGTCATGGTTTTTTTTTTTTTTTTTAATTTTATTAAATTATTTACATAGAAAATTATTAGACTTACCCATTACGAACGTCAAAGACATTACTCTGTTATTTATTTTTACGTGTAGGACATTTCTGGCTATCTCTCTCCATTCAACGTTTATTCCATTTGCCTGTCTTTATCTTTCTTTTTCCGTAGGTGCTCCAATCATCATGTCCTCTCCTCATTTCTATCAGGCTGATGAGAAGTTTGCTGATGATATATTTGGGATGCGACCCACGAAGGAGGAGCACGAAACAGCCATCGACATCAACCCAGTATGTACATGTATTACGTTATTGCCACTTTTTGTAAAAATGGTTAAAACAGGTTATGAAAAATTGTGCCTTTATAAAAATTTTATTATATGTATGACATTTTGGCACTCCTGTATTTATTATATTGTCCAGCTTTTTCTTTCTAACGTCGTAGCACTGTCTCTTCTACTGCTTTGGTAGAAAACCTGAATGTTTCATCCAACAGCTTTAGTGCCACAACACGACTCTAAGCTCTTTTTATTTAATTAATTTGAGTTCAAATCTAATATTAATCAATATATGTTTCATACTTGAACTGTAAGTAAGCTCACTGTTGCCATGGCCATTTTTTCATTTGGCTCAGAAAATGGCCAAAGGATCTTGGGAGCAAAGCCTTCATCCTTCATTTGTTCCCTTTACAAGAGACCATTTTGAAAGGTCCTTTTAAAGAAATGATTTTCATCACTTCAGCTTGTCAAACTACACACAGCTGCCGTGGGCGTGTCCCCTTTGAAATCGCCCTGCACATGGTTCATCGCATCAGCGTTATTCTTTGTAAACCACCCACAATGTAACTACTATATGCCCATTCATTTTAGCAAATCAGGCCCTAAAACCAATAGTTGTACCATCAACCATTGTTCTACAGCTCATGTATAATGTACGTTATTTTTTGAGCACAAGAGGGCGATATACAACTGTTAACTATATGCTCTTATAGCATTTAAGATACAAATTGAAACCTCTGAAAGAAAGACTGTACAATTTCCGCCCCTTATTTTGTACCTTTTGTACGCTATCACATTAGATTTGAAAAAATAAAAACACTGAATGAGGCAATTTGTGTTGCTATTATGTTGCACCCCAATATTCCTTCCATCCATCCATCTTCTACCACTTACTCCTTTTCGGGGTCACGGGGAACCTGGAGCCTATCCCAGGGAGCATCGGGCACAAGGCGGGGTACACCCTGGACAGGGTGCCCCCCAATATTTGTAAACCTAAATTATTACCCAATAATTAAATATGAAATGAGACACTATATCATCATATTAATCCTCTTTTTAATCCAATGTGGTGGTGTATAAAAATGTTCAGTAAAGTCACCATATTCCATCTTAGCAATAAATCACATTGCTTTTATTGTTTTTTTTTTTTAATGTAATATTCCAGGAACCCATGTATGAAAATCGGTTTATTGTGTCTTGAGATTGGTCAGTTTATTAAGTCGATTACTGTTGAATTAAATCTAATCAGATAATCAGCACTCAGCGTGTCATGACATTATGGTGTTTTACATTATGGTGTACAGGTAAGAAGATGGGATTTTATCTCACACTATCAAGCAGTGCTTATAGTTTTGTATTGCTAATTCGCTTTAACAGCCATTTCAATCGGAATGTATCGTATTTGGCTTTTGAATGATGGATCTATTTGGTTATTTACTTACTGTATTTTATGGCAGGCACTGACATGGTCGACATAACCGTTGACGGGTTGTTTTAAAGTTTGCACTGAGCTCAAGGTGATAAGAATAAGCTATCAACTGCCCTAATAACCAAACCTTGTGTTTAATAGTTAAATATTAACAGTGTTCTGTTACAAACAAGAGTACAAACATTCAGTATCGTGTGTATATAAGCATATATAATGTATTTTTATAGTAGTAGTTCCGATAGTAGAAAAATCACAGGTTCATATTAATGCACTCATTATATATTCTGAAGTAACAGCTAAGTCACAAGGACTTGAATGATGGATGTTCCATGTAATATTAAGCAAAAAATAACAAATGAAAAACCATATTTGTTAACACAAAAATATATTGTTGACATGATGATGAAATTTGTACCCTGCAAGGGTGTAACCATGTTATGGACATTGGGGGGGTCCAAGCGCTAACCCCCCCCCCCGCGCGCAGCCAAACTTCCAAAATTTGATACTGAAATTTTGTATATGTAGAACATGGTTTTAGGACAGTTACTGTTTGAATTCACGTGGTTTCTGAGTGATAGAAGCTCCCACAGCATGGGGAAACTGCTAAAATACATCACCGACCGAGCTGCTAAAATACATCACCGAACTTGCGTTGAGTAACGGCGAAACCAAGTGTACAATTGGGGGGGGGGCATATTTCCCGTAACAAACGTGAATATATTAAAAAAGAATATAAATAGATAATTAAAATAAATAGAATAGATGAAGAAAACACAGATTTGTTGGCAGGGAAATTTAATGTGGAACATATAAAAAATATTTTCTCCTGTATATTGGGGGGGACAGATTGGTATTTCCTCAACATTGGGGGGGTCACGACCCCCCCCCAAAGAGTGCGTGGTTACGCCCATGGTACCCTGTATGACCAAAAGTTTGTGGACTCTTGACCATCACAATCACGTGCATTTTTACATCCCATTCCAGATTTTCCCCTTGGGGATCAATAAAGTATCTATCTATCTATGTATCTATCTATCTTTAATACCACACTTGCTGTTATAATAACAGCAATAATCTACTTTTCTGGAAATGCTTTCCACTAGATTTTGGAGCGATTCTGTGGCGATCTATCCATTCAGCCGCAAGAGCATTAGTAAGGTCATTCACTGATGTTGGGTGAGAAGGCCTGGTTTTCAGTTCATAATCATCCAAAAGGTGTTCAGTGGGGTTGAAGTCAGGGCTTTGTGCAGGCCACTCAAGTTCTGAGTGTCACAGGGGGATGGTCATGCTGGAACATGTTTAATTCCGTCGAAGGGAAATTGTAATGCTACAGCGTACAAAGGCGATCTGTACAACTGTGTGCTTCCAACTTTGTGGCAACAGTTTGGGGAAGAACCACAAATGGGTGTAGTGTCCGCAAACTTTTGGCCATATAGTGTATGAGGAGATTCATTGAATTTTTATAGACTGGGTTATTAATTCACTTGGTTCATTTCTGTTAGTAAAAGTAAATATAAAGACTAGTTCACGGGGAATTGATTTTGTAGACGGTCATATATGCTTTACTATATACTGTATGTATTAATGTTTCCATTTTCTTTCCAAAGCTCACTGGACTTGTTGTGCAAGCAGCAAAACGTCTTCAGGTGAACGTATATATTGAGAAGCTTCCAGCTTTCAGGTATGTGTGGGGTTTTTGTGTGCGTGTGTGTGTTATTTTTTGCAAAGGGCCGGGGCAGGGGGGCTAGGGGGATTTGTGCTTATATACTGTGCTGTATGCTTACAAGCCAAGCAATCTGACAAAACATTGTAAGAGCTTTATTCTTTAAAAAAAAAGCATGTTCCCAATTCTCCAATCAAACCCTGCTTTGAAATGTGTATCAGTGCTGACTAGTCAGCTTCCAAACTTCCACATAGCATTGCCACCGTGTTTTATTTGGGTGTCTAAGAAGTCGAAGGTCATTTTCCACGTTGGAGTCAGACACGCCAGAAATGTGCCATGAGCCTGATATCAGAGCAGCTGCTGAACACCTTTACAGTGATAAATCAGGGTCTGAACAGACAGAACAACTTCACACAGCAAGCTGTGATGATTTACAGCACACTAAACGTGTGGATATAGACCAACATCCAGAACAATTCAGTCACCTTAGTAATAAAAAAACCCCATGAATTCCTACTTGCCTGAGTATTCTACTAACAATTGTTTTACTCCAACTGTTATAAATTTATTAACTTTTAATTTACTAATAGGATCCTATCATTCTTCACTAAGTCAAAGAAAAAAAAGGAACATTAAGATGTATGCTACATTTCAGATTAATTAGCCTAGCATATGTTATGAGCCAAAACCAAAAACGTATTTTTCAGCCTCAGAAATAAAATAATAATTAAGGAATTAACAGAAACTCTTTTACTCCTATGTGAAAGACTTTTTGTCAACCTAGAGACCAAGTTTTTAATGTAGAATTGCTTCATGATGACATTTCTAAACCTACACCAGCTTGAGTATGAAATATATGGATTTACAACAATTTGATTAAAAAAAACATTTTTTTAAAGTTGTTGTATGTGTTTTGAATTGTTGTTGTAGGTGTTTTAAATAAAGGTTTCTTGAATCAGATTGAGTATATTTTTGAAGTTGAGTTTGAAATAAAACCAGTTCATGGTAATCAGGGGTGGACAAATCATACATTTGTAAGCTTGCAAGCAAAGGTTCCAGTGTGCTGCCCAATCACATGTTTTTGCAATTACTGTAGACATCAGCAAAAAGTGGGAGCTTCCTGCAAATGTAATTTCTTGCATTTATAAAATCAGTTGATTATGTTCGCCAATCAGTGCAAATGTCTCTTTATGTACAAAAAAAAGTTATTACAGAATGATCACTCTTGTATGGCCGCCCATCAATGTAAATGTCTCTATTTATAAAGACAACAGAATGAGGTTAAATCACTATCTGACGGTGTAGTGTAGTGACTGTGTATATTAGTGAAGATACTGATGAAGGAAAACATGGAAAAAAAAAAAAAACTTTCAGCTTTGGCTTTATGCTTTCAACAGTATGCACAAAACAAATCGAAATCACTATTTAAAAAAAAAACCTTTCCATGAATGTTTTGCCATCTGGTTATTTGTATGGTCCCGCATGGATGGATCATAGAGATGCCTATACAACCATACCTTTCGGCAAGAGTCGCCTCGAAGTCATTCATTCATTGCGGTGCCTGCGCGGCAAGTTCTAAAAGATGACGTACAAACCTCAAAGCGAAATGAGGCCTCATGCACTCAACGCGCTTGACCGCTCAATCCACGGTGACGTCATTTGTGCCGTGCGCTTCCTTGCGCTATTGTGGACCAAGCTTTTCAGTTCAAGGTCCTTTCATTCGGCCTATCCCTGGCCCCTCATGTCTTCACAAGGTGCATGAATGTGGCTCTGTATCCACTGTGGTCCAGAGGAATGCACATCCTGCCTTACCTGGATGACTGGCTGATTTGTGCCCCATGAGGTATCAAGCTCTCTGCAATGCCAGACTGCTTTTGGAGCATGTGCAGAGACTGGGCCTCATGGTGAACATGAAAAGGAGTTGCCCAAGTCCAGTGCAATAGATTACCTTTATTGGAATGGCTCTGAACTCCTGTACAATGTCTGCCATCCTGTCACACGCTTTGGCAGACAAGATTATACAGCTTTTTTCTTTTTTCAAAATATTTGTAGGGCTCGCAGCTGGGCGATGCATGTCAGAATTTGGAGTCAATCACTGAATCAATCACAGCATATATAGGCCTCCATTTTCTGGGGGTGGAGGATGATTTTTATAGGTGAGTGGGTGTGCATCAGAGAGAGTGAGAAAGAGAATATAGGCATGTCCTAACAAAAACATATGTCCGAAAGATCAAACGAGGGGAAGTATGAACAGTGCGGAGGAAGTGGGACGTCCATATCCTGTTCAACATTGTTTTAACATATAGCTCACAACATGCACATACCAGACATGAGCTCATCTGTTTGATTTCACTTTGAGTCTTCAGGTGCATGTTCATGGAAAGAAAACTCCCTAAGGATTATCTGCTCAGTGTGTTGCTAAACACAAAGCAGTGAGGAGCGGTTTAACCATAAGCAAGGATTAAAAATGTCCCATAATGTTTTCTTTAACCCTCCCCCTTACTCTAGCTCAGGTTTTGATCTCTCAAAATAGACCCAACATCCTGTATACAAATTGCTAGAGGATCATATAACTGCAAAGGTTTAACTACAGAACCTATATGCCACCTACTAAGATTAATAAAATTAGCAATTAAACAAATTTGACTTCTTATGGCTATATTTGTTTTTGTTCCCTCAGTATTTTATCTGAAATTAATGTTTTGTCGTGCAAATACACTAATAATCTAATTAATACAATTTGATAATACAAATAATACATTTTCACAGTTATAGTGCAGTTGAATTTTCATGTCAGAAGGTGTGGATTATTTTTTTAATAACAGTAGTTCTGGCTGAAACATAAACAACAGGTTTATATAAATGCAATAATTCTCATATGATATGGTTACTAAAGTAACAGCTCATACTCAGGGACTTGTAGGGTTGATTTGTAATCTCAGGCTAACAAAAAAAGGAGCTACAATCATTTATAGTAGAAGTGTTTTTTTCTCTTATGAGATGTTTACATGATGTTTGGGGCTATGTTAAACATATTAATCAACTTGGGACTTCACTTTGTCTTGGGATCTTAAAATAATATTAGAGACCTGCTTGATAGTTCACACCAGAACTAAAACTTCATCATTAAATTATAAAATGAATTTAATTTTTGATGTTTTGTGTTTTGCAATATCCATATCCTTAAAAAAAGTAATTTGATATTGACTGCATGTTATTTTTCTTCTCCTTACAGCCAAACTGGTAATGTCAGAACTTTGGTCTATCCGGTGATGTACATTAATGAGGTAAAAATTTTCAGACTTTTATGTATGTACTTCTTTTTTTTATAGCTGATTTATGTCAAGCAGTTTTTCATTGATTTGATTATTGACATAAATCAATCAATTGCTAGTAGTTTTTATTCTGAAGTTTAGGTGTTTGTATACACTATATAGCCAAAAGTTTGTGGACAGTTGACCATTACACCCATATGAGTCATTCCCCAAACTGTGGCCACAAATTTGGAAGCACACAGTCGTATAGGACGTCTTTGTATGCTATAGCATTACAATTTCCCTTCAATGAATGTAAGGAGCCCCAAACATGTTCCAGCATGACAATTCCCTTTTGCACAAAGCGAGGTCTATGAAGGCATGGTTTGCCAAGAGTGGAGTGGAAGAACTTGATTGGAACGCACAGAGCCCTGACTTCAACACCCAATGAACTGGAACTCTGACTGCAATTCAGGCCTCCTCACCCAACATCATTGTCTGACCTCACTAATGCTCTTGTGGCTGAATAAGCACAAATCCTTACAGCCACGCTCTAGAATCTAGTGGAAAACCTTCCCAGAGCAGTGGAGGTTATTATACGTATATATATGGGTGATGGTCAACAAACTTTATAGTGTGTGTGTGTGTGTGTATGTATATATGTGTATATATATATATATATATATACATACATACATATATATATATAATACGATGTTATGTATGACTTAGTGAATGTGTAAAGTGTAGTTCCTTTAATGGATTTTTTTTTTCTGTGCAGAGGAACAAACTGTCTGACTATTAACAAAACTGTGATTGATTTATAAATCATTATAAATATAGGACAATAGTCACTTAAAATCAGAAATATGCACTTGTGTCTAAGTAAGATAAAGGCCACAAATACACAGATGAAGCATTTCCATAAAATGTATGGGAATGTATTTATTATTAATTTAAATGGAACGATATGCTTCTGTTTGAACCTTTTTAACCACTAGAAACAACGCAAACAATAGTGAGACATGATGTAGCTGTACTGTGTTGGCCAAACCCTGTCGGACAACTCTATTGATAGCCTGTGAATGCATTTTTCAGATACCCAGGAAGTCATTATCCTTGTTAGTTAATCACGCCACAGTATAAACAGCTGCTTATGTGCTTAACCTCCCACTGTTTCTTCAGTTCTTTGTCTTTATCTTCTTATTATGTACCTTGTGTTTTTTCTCCACTCTCATTGGTCTATGAATTATGATTGTCAGCTGCCCCTAACAAGAGCTGTTTATATTTTAACACTTATCAGTGATTCAGGCAATGTGAACACATCTTTAAACATCTATTGATGAAGTATGGTTATAACGTACTTAAGAAATTTCATTTCACATACGAAACGGAGGGAGATATGTAGATTTTTTTTTTTTTTTTTTTTTTTTTTTTTTTTTTTACAATATCAGGTGTTAGTTGTTCGAGACAACAATTAATTTTGTTTACTTGGAGTGTGAAAATGTTACCATGTAAATTACACAAGGCAGTGGAACAATTTATGAATGGGAAATGAAAGAAAAAAAGAAAATGGTGTGTGAACAGAGACCAGTCTCCCATACCATAATGATCCTGCAATTAACCTAAAGGTTTGGCATATATTGTGCTATGACCTCAAGAGTTGCTTGTCAAGAATGTGACCGGCAAAATAAGGCACAGTATAAGATAGTGAATGTACTGGTTTTAGTTGGAAGGGTTTCATACAATTGATTTTTTTAATAGGCCAGTGCCAGATATTCATACAGTGCCTTTCCTTACCAAACTGGAGCATTTCCCCATTTGGAAAAATACTGTAGACAGTGCCCCTAATGGTTAATGATCTCACATTATCCATTGAATGTATGAATAAGTCACTTGCATAAACATATTAAATTTTATGGCCGTGATAGGAGGTTGTTTTGTATTTGGATTAATCTCCTACTTGGCTACAAAAGCAGATATGTCATGTCAAGTAAATCAAGTATCAGCTGAGTAGAATGTATTAGTTTGAATAACTGATAAAATAATTGTTTTTCTTGTTAGTGGACGCGCACTCAAATGGCGCACTTATATAGCACTTTTATCCAAAGCGCTTTACACTGTCTCATTCACCCACTCACACACACACTCACACACCAATGGTAGCAGAGCTGCCATGCAAGGTGCTAGCTTTCCATCAGGAGCAACTTGGGGTTCAGTGTCCTGCCCAAGGACACTTCGGTATGTGGAGTCACATGGGCCGGGAATCGAACTGCCAACCCTACGATTAGTGGACAACCCGCTCTACCACCTGCGCCACAACTGCCACATTTTAATCCATTTTAAACCGCCACAACCTGGTCATTTTAATCCTACTCCTTGCACTTCCTTCTTCAATTCTCTGAAAAGGAAGTGTTCATAAAGTTCTGTTGTGTTTATGTACTAAGCTCAAGGACATGTGTCCTTTACCCTTTTTGTTTTGCACCATCAGACACGGAGGCAGGTGTTTTACTCTGATACAGTTAGTCCAGACTTCCCGGCATCATTTCCTCATCTGTCGTGTCTCAGATATTTTAATAATAATAGCCTGAGTTCTTCCAGCCATTTGGACCCCTCAAGGTCACGATTTACCTTCAATGCCAAGTGGACTAAAGGGTAAAATTATGTATAGAAATATAGTAAATACAGTTTATTTACAATGGAGCGTGCTGTTCACCTGCTATAAACAGCAATATCTTATAGTCATAAGTAGCATTACCACATGCTGATTTAATACTTGGGACTGCTTAAGTGAATGTTTCATCTGGCAAAATATCTGAAAATTAGAAGAACCGTGAGTATATCAAGCTTTCTCTTTATACACTCTGAATATTCCTCGAGAAATAGAAATAAAATAGGTCAGCAAATATTTTGGAATTAAATAAAAATACAGCAATCACTTAAATCTCTTGTGTCAAATGTTTTTGGTTGTTTAAAAATTAAGAAATGAAGCGCTCTATAATATGTTGCCCTGACATTTGTGTAATAGTCATTCAGAACTGAGTCATACCTGTGTAATGGTGTCAGATTGGAATTGCTGGCCTGACACGATTCAGATCAGATATACTATTGTTAAAAAAAAAATTGGAATAAAAGCTTTATGCCATGAAACCTCCATACTATTATTCATCATATAAGTTGCACAATGAACAGAAAATTGAAATAACGATTTCTGCTTGAAATAACAAATTAGTGCTTTAATTTTTACGTTCATCAAAGGATCCACCGTTTGCATTAATTCCAGGTTTACAGACCTTTGGCATTCTAGTTGCCAGTTTTTGAGGTAATCTGCAGGAATTTCAAAACATGCTTCCCTCGAGTCAGATTGGCTTGATTGGACACTTTTTGTACCGTCCGGTCAAGCTGCTCCCACAACAGCTCACTAGGGTTGAGATCCGGTGATTGCACTAGCCAATCCATTACAGCCAGAATTCCAGCTGACTGCTTTTTCTATAAATAGGTCTTGCGTAATTTGGAGCAGTGCTTTAGGTCATTGTCCAGTTGTCAGTTGAAATAGATCTCATTTGGTTCCCATAAGCATTTGATAATATTCTCATGCTGTGACAGATTATCTGATAAATGTCAGTAATGTTGTATTGCAGTTAATGATCTGTAATTTAACTAAGCATAGTTCTGTCGTGGGATTAACCGATTGAAATGCTGCAAAGAAATCATCTTTAAAAGGATATTTGTTTTTTTTTTTATTGTAGAGGCTACACCAAGTGTTACATAAGACTGTTTTCAGATAGATGCCTTGACTTGTGACCTCGGATTCATGTCCCATACCTTTTTCTTTCCACTTATCAGAGCGTCCTAATCGATGAGGATTCAGCCAAAAAGCTCCAAGGCGTGGTTACTCAGGCCAACGTTGTGATTAACGTGCCATTCATCATTATTGGTCTCGGCATCTTATTAGGCATTATCTTCATTGTGCTCATGTGTCATAAAGAGGTGAGAATACAATTTGAAAGAAGTGCAATACAATATGTACAGCAAATAAAACATCATTCATAACGTAAACATCTAAAAATAAATAAATAAATGATGCCAAATATCTGATTTCTAATCATTGGAAAATGTACTAGAAAACAACATTATGAATAATAATAATAATAGCTACGAAAGTAGTTTTCTTTAATAGTATTTTGTTTAATAGTTTAGTAGTAGTTACAGTTTTTAAAACTAATGTTGACTTACTTATGTTAACTAATGTTGTTTCACTCTGCAGATTGTTAATTTAATAAATAAATAAATAAAATTGTAGATTTGCTTCCTGTAGATTGAAAACCTGATTGTTTAAAATATTTCAATGAATGAATGTTAATACATCACATTCGTGGCATTTTCTATAGAAAAACTGAGCCCTTGATTAGATTTGTCATTCTGAAATGTTTGTTTTTGTGTGTGTCTCCCACAGCAGAGCACTCATGATGAACGCCAGCCTTTGCTGAGCTCGTAACACGACAGAAAGCGGATGTTTTTCCCGAATGTCAATGCAACGTCTACATCAGTGAACTGAAAGTAGCTTTGCACAGAAGCGATCGTGAAACACTTCAGTAATGTGACCTAATGAAGTATTATTCACACCTATGGGTCACCGTAGAAAGACTTACATTTTACTTTACATTTGAAGCAGAATTAAGCCAACAGTTAAGCTGGTAAATATTTGCATGCAGTGCTTACGGTCACTTACACTTTCTATGAATACTATATTCATGAAGTATTAAAACTCTGTCATACATTTCCTGTATAGTGCTAGCATTCATTCCTTGATTACTTATAGTAATGTTCATAATTTTGTTTATAAATATAGTGCATTTATGAGTCCTCAAGGAATTATTGATAGTGAATTGTTAGCTACAAATTCCTCAAATTGTACATAAGCTTGAATGACACGCAAACAGTGTGTCATCACTTCTTCAGTTATAGTTGAAAGTTTTTGAGATAATTGTGTGTAATTGAATAAATGCTATTGGTTCATGACGTTGACGAGGATTATACTACTATGATAATTTATATAGGCTTAACATAAATATTGCTGTGTTTCCTAAGGTCTAAATGTAAGGTTGCCTCTTTACTGTTGCAGTGTTCATTCTGATTGTTGTGAAACACAGTGCTGATGTCAATGTGCTTTTAAATGAACAGATATAGAATTTTTGTTTGGTTTGTTTTATGTTCATCAAAAACCAGAATATTAATTAGATACTCCCAAATATCATTGCAAAAATGTTCCATTCATATTGGCTTAAAAAAAAGCCAGGTCCTACAAGATGAGTGAATCTGACCATAAGCTGCAGTTTGCAAACAATTTATGTATACCAAACCGAGCTAAAGATTTCCACTGGATTTACAAACGTCCCGGAAACGCCGATTTTCTTCATGCTTACGTGTGTTGCTGAATGCTACTTAACTATATATTACCAAGCGTGTGCACAACACAGCTGATTTGCATTTAGTGATACCCATTAAACTCCAATAAAGGTTTGAGTGTACAGACAGCTATGAGCATGAAATGAACGATCAGGGTAAAGACTGAAAAGCAGAAGTGAAGGCATTTTGACATACTACAAGGCCAAGAATAAAAGTTAATAATATGTAATGTTAATAAAAAAAATCGAGCCCTAAGTTTTCCATAAGCTTAAGCATTTGTTTACAGCTTATGGCTCTACACAGACAGACTGGCCCGTCCTCCTTTTATACAGCATCATTTCTTTTTACATATTTGTATGATTTGTTTTATTTATCTTGATTTCGGGCTTGCATTTTTTTATACTCTTTTAATTAATTCCAGTAACATGAAATGACAAAACATTTTCACAAAATGTTCCTGAAAGTATTCTTAGTCTGTGACCTAATGACCTAGTATGAGGATCCAAAGCATTTCTATAAGTGGCGTCTGTTAAATTCTATCAACATAATAAAAAACTCAACAGTGTATTCCAGATATAAAAGTGCAGAAATCCATGTCAATTATATGGTTTTAAGTTGATCTGGTCGAGGTTTACATTAGTTTATCTTTGTATACATAAATCTACACGCACCCAGGAGCATGAGTATACTGTATTAGGAACATTTTTTTTCAACACTTTTAAACACTCATACTAATGATTTACGCATAAATCCATTCGTATCCACCTTGATAAATGAGGCCCAATCTGGAAATTTAGCGTCTGTCTAAGGCTAACTTGTGTTTTTATTAAAGATATGTCCCAAACTCTAGGTGCATAAACTATGTTCAGGACTACTAAATTGATTTTTTTTTTTGTTTAAGGTTCCCCCCCCTCCCCCCTAATATGCGTTACCTTGAGCGTATGTCCGTTTTAAGAATGAGAAATGGCTGTAACTAGAGAGAATTGTTCTGCCAATAGCATTTTAAAATTTTTATCTAGCTATTTTAGCATTATATCACAGTGCTGTTAAATTCTGATTCCATTTTATGCAGTGTGTCATAAAAAGAGTTGCTTAAAGACGACTAACACAATGATTGGTGGCGTTGGACCACTATTCAGAAGCATTTTGTGCTTTATGTCTTATATATCTTAAATTTTGTTTAGTTTTGTGGTAAATTTTATTTGTTGGTGGTACAAAAATGTGCGTAAAAAATCTGATACTTTTGAGTTTATTTTATTTTGTATTTGTTTTTGTTTTTTTTTAAATCAAACCAATTGTAGATGGTTGTCGGTTTTGATGATGAGGGTTTTTTTTTTAAATCATTATCTCTATTTTAAAATGAGTTTTGATTTTTAAAACTGCTTTCAGACATTGTGATATTTTACATTTTAGGTTTTCACTTCTTTACAGCTGCACTTTATTGAGCAACCAGTGGTTAAATGTCTTGTGTGTTTCTACTGAATCTTGTGATATGTGTAATATAATTTTTAAATGTCATCCATAAAAATGGTGTTTTAATGAATTTTAATGTCATTCAACTCACACCTGATTTTTTTTTGCACACATACTTTCTTTCCATTGTCCATTTATTACATTCAGATTTTCTTTAAAAAAAAAAAAGCCAGAATAAAAAAAACATATTGCACTCGTAATGTAACAATATCAAGAATGTTTAAAATACACATTAACAAACATTATTTACATTATGTGACTGCAATGTTGCTAGTATTGACAAATAATAATAATAAACAAGGCTTTTATAACCTGTCAACCAGGTTAAACCAAACGTACCTTGTGATAGATAATATATTTATTTATTGATTGATTTATGTTTAGATTGAGTATACTTTGTGAAATAAAGTAGGCTGGATTGGCTAAATGAATATAGCCAATATACAGACAGGTGATATATTAAAGAATAAAAAAACTAGTGTAAAGTGCCTTAGGGATGTGTTGGACCAACACTAGCCAGCAGAACAGCTTCAGTGTGCATTAGAACAGATTCTACAAGTCTGTACAACTGTACTGGAGAGATGAACACCATTCTTCCAAAAAGGTTCCCTCAGTTGATGTTTAATACGTCACTCCATAATCTCCCATCGGTGTACAGTTGGGCTTAGATCTGGTGACTGTGTAGGCCATAGTTTAAGATTTACATAATTTCCATCCTCATCAAACAATTCAGTGAACTCTCACTGCCTGCGGGTGGGGGCAGAGTCATCCTGGAAGAGACCATGCCCATTGGAAATGTTTCATCATAATATAACAGGTTTTTATTTCCTTTGTCACGTGTCTGTTTTGCTTAAAGACACCCCATTCATTCTTCCTTAAATATAAAAAAAAATAAAATTCAGTACTAATGCTTCTATGCTTTAATTAAATTTTGAAATATTTTGTCAGTTTTTTTTTTTCCAGTTTTCTATCATTAGAGTTGTTAAAAAATATATATAACATGTCCTTTTTTGTTCATTTTCCAGAATGTTCTTTTCATTTTCTTTCAGGAGAAGTACAATTCATTCTTGTTAGGATGAAGAAGATTTAGGCTGGAATGTGCAGATGTTTCTCCTGGAGGAACAGACAGGAAAAATAGCAGGGTAAATATCTGGCTATAAACAATCAAGGAACTGTGCACTACACATGAACTGTGTGGATTTTATAAGTATGATTTCAAATAATCGTAGCACTTTCATAGCTTTCATAGTCTTTGTATGACGTAGCATTAGAATTTCCTTCACTGGAACAAAGAAGCCCAAACATTACCCAACATTTTCGACAATGCCCCTGTGCATAAAGCAAGGTCCATGAAGACATGGTTTACCAAGATTGGAATGGAAGAACTCAAGTGGCCTGCATAGAGCCCTAACCTCAACCCCACTGAACACCTTTGGGAAGAACTGGAATGCTCACTTAAAAAAATGCTTTCTTTATTAACTTGCACCATTCCACACAACAGTGGTTTTCAAAATGGGGTCCAAGCATTTTTTTTTTACCAATATTATCAAACTAACTTTTTTTAGTGAGTTATAAATAGTTATTAGCCTTTTAGTCTGGTCTCTTAATTTGAACAGGTTTAATCTCAATAACTCAAAAGCAAGCAGGCCTAGAAATAACATGGAACTATTATGCTGTGCCTGTAGAAAGATCAGGAGTAAAAAATAACTTTATGGCTCCAATAAATGGGCAATATATTATCGTACATATTTAAATAAAGATCCTACTAATTAAACAGTTAGATTATGCTCATTGAAAAAAATATGTACTGAGGATTCGCATGGAATTTATTTTGCCTAGCTGCAAACATTTTCAGAGGGTCTTCCCTACAATACACAGGACAGAGTACTAGGACACTTTTTAATTTCTTTCCTTTGACTTATGGCTAGACTGAAACTAAGTTGATAAGATTAAAACCATCTTCTAATTTCTCTTTACCGCCAACTCAATTAATATCCTGATACGTTCTTATCAAAACTCTATTGGGTCAATGTTCAGCATACGTATGACTCAACCATATTGAGTAAACATGTTATTTTACCACTGTGACAAGACAGTTACCTTCAGGAACATTTAAGAATGAACAGGAAGCATTATTTAATTTATTCATTACTTTTAGACAAAAAGCTTATCATGCTACTGAGAAACTGCAAAGCCTTCTCTCTTGAAGTTACAACTTTACCTCTGACTGTTATAAAGTGTTGACACTGCAGACTCATTCTAAAAACGCTTCACAAATATCTCCTTGCAGAAAACTTTAGCATCGCAATGATCATGTGTGTTTTTTTTTTTAATCTGTGTTTGTGATGCATCCTTTGTACAATTCCCTGTGTAACTACTGATAGGATAACATCTTAGAACAAGCACATCAATATAGACCTTGCAGCTGGAACTGCGACTACTGAAAAAGCTTCTGTAGTAGAAAAAGCATCAACAATTTTACGGAAGATTTGTGTCATTTTTTACCTGCAGTAATTTGTGCCACACTCGTAATTATCTCTGCATCCTGCACCAACTGGCTTCAATGTGTTCCAGCGCCACAGTAGGGAACGCTTGGCACGGTGTATGAGTCCTGATGCCCAGGTGTCCTTTACTGGAGCTGCCTCTACCTGCAAACAGGCAGACAGACAGAGAGAGAGAGAGAGAGAGAGAGAGAGGTATTAGATTGATAATCTTAATTACTTTATGAATAGGATAAGGAGAGTAAGAGAGAGAAAAAAGGTGGTGGTATGACAGATACAGATATGCGAAGAAGCTAATTTCAGATTATGTTTTGTTAGACATGTATGACAATATATATTAAATGCATTTATAAAAAAAATAATAATAATAAAAAATATATATATGTGTTTAAGAAGTCATACCTTTACAAGAAAGAATTTAATAATATATATATATATATATATATATATATATATATAGAGAGAGAGAGAGAGAGAGAGAGAGAGAACAGCTGTTGTAAAGATTTTCTGAACTCAAAAGAAATGCTGAATTTATACCTTAAGCAGGTATGTGACATTTTACATAGAGATAAATGGTGTAACATATTAAAGCAATGATTTTTAGTTTGACTTTTTATTTTTTAGTGTTTGATTTAACATTTAAAAAATATATATCTCATTGTTATTAGATTGAAGATTCATTAAAAAGTTACGACCTGGGTTGCATTTGTTATTTCAGTATTAAACAGCTGAGCATAGCTTGTTCCAATTTAAATTGCTCTTTCATCAGAATTTACTTTTCAAGGCATTAATATTTTCTTGTGTATTGGGGAACATACAAATAACACTTGCACATCTCACTTGATGCTAAAATTGGTTATTTATGTAATTGAGAAAATGAAGTAATTTAAAAAAAAGTTTAGCACACAATCATTATATTGTGCAGTTGATTTTTATTTATATGGTGACACAGGTGTCAACTATTTCTTAATTACTGACACAGAAATCAGACTTTATTAGTACCATTTGTAATGTAATGTTTTATATATTTATATAAATATCAATTAGTGAAGCAAAAGCAGGATTGTCACTATATAGTATGAGGGGTATCCTACCTGGAATACACAGATTAGAGATACAAGCACAGCAAGTGCAAAGAGCGTGAGTCCTGATGGTCTCATGCTGGAGATCCGCTGTATTTATTTTCCGTTTGTCTACTCTTGGAGCGCACTGTTCAGAGTGTGACAATGAGTTATGTGCACCATGCTTATATTAGTGCTGATAATCTGTCTGATAAGGATCTGATAAGGATAAGGCCAATGTTCACTTGCGATGGCGCGAAGAGGAACACTTTAACCAATGGTATCAGGATGAAGCCACGTCTACAATGAGATTTTTTAAAAAATAGTATAAGACTGTGTGTGTGTGTGTGTGTGTGTGTGTGTGTGTGTGTGTGTGTGTGTGTGTGTGTGTGTGTGCTCCAAAATGTTTCTGTAATAAAATGGAACACAATGACAGAATTTCACTCTTTGAACTGTTTAACATCTACACAGTTTTGAAAGATCCAACAATAATTCATTTGAATAATAGAAGCTTTAGAATACACTAGATGTACAGTATATAGGTATAGCACAAATACATAGAATATAACTAAATGTATTTTTCCAATAAAAAACAGTTATAAACTTTGGATCAAACAAAAAAGCATGGCATATAGTGTATAGAGCCCAAGCTTATTATTAAGTTATTATCACTCTCAGTGTATTATTCTGTTATTATCAGTCCTAAAGCTTATTGTTTAATTACTATCAGTTTAAAGCTTATTATTCAGGAATAGTTTAGAGAGTTATAAGAGCAGAGCAGAATAAACATAGAATAAAAGTGTCTTTTTGGTTAAACAGTCATTCAGAGATAAATGTTTAGTTTTTTTTTAACTGTACTTCAATTTTGAATTATTTATTAAATAATACAAAATATTTTGTACTTCTATTAATGTTAATACATATAGACATACACTATGCATCTATCTATCTATCTTGATTATATATTATTCTAGAATATTTTGTTCTTTTATCACAAAACAGAAAAATACCATTTTATGCCAATTACATATTTTTAAAGAATATTATTTAAACACACACATTTTAGATTCCTCTTTCATTCCTTGTCATTTCTCTAAAATTTTATTATAATTTGATTCTGTTACATCATCCCTGCTGTTTTTTGCTCTTTATCTATTATCAATATTTGTTTGCTAATTAATCAGTTATCTATTAAGGCCTACTGTAGAAGTCCCATAGGGTCATAGTATTTGCTTTTCCCCCCCACCACTCTCCTAGGTTCCTCCCATTTGAACCCAGGAATACCCTGCTCTTGCCTGCATCATGTTTCCTGCTTGTATATGATGTATTTTCTCAGGGATTTCTTTAAGCAGTCTTTACCGTAGGTCTTTCCAGGTTTGAGCTATCATCATTGTGGTTGATCCCTCCCACCCCTCTCATGGACTCTTCACTACCAGACTTAGCAACAGGTTCTTCAGACTACTCAACATACCCAAGCACTTACCTGGACTAAATAAGACACCAGTGCATGTGAGCAAAGCGGAGACGTGTGACGCTCCGCTCAATATTCTGCTCTATGCGTGTGCGCTCTGCTCATTATCCAATATATGATGACTCTTTCTCCCATATGTGCTTCTAATACGGTTCAGATTCAGCTCTTGGTGTATGTTTTATTGCAGTTTACCTGGCAGTATACTTTTAGATGCTTCTTTTGTTGAAGAGGCTATTTAGATTAGATTAGAATCTAATCAGGGTCAAAGGAAATAAAAGCTCCAACGGTGAGCATGAACAGCTGTAAGATAGATGGTAATGCCACCCCACATCGGAATGTATCCAAATACAAATACATTATTCAGAATGAACCCACACACATTTTATACCACTTAACAAAATCAAGGGTACCATTTCATTATTCACATTACTATAATAAAGTCTCTGTACTGAATAAACTAATATTCACATGTGATATCAGCATTTCATAGTGCATTATTGTCCAGTTCCTAACAAAACACATCTATAGAGCATGACTATGCAGTACAGTTAATGCTGAGCAATACTTTCTCAGTATTTTGGTACTTTTATAACTCTACCCTGTCATTTACAGCCCTCACACCACGCCCTAAGCATGTGGGCCAGAATTGAAAAAGTTAGCACTACATCTTCATGCATATCCCAAAACAGATTATATTAAAAGCTGGTAGCATTTCTATTGATCCATGTACATGTTACATGACCAAGAATGTATGCACATCTTTTATAGTGTTTCTTTTCAGTGTTTCATTTCATTTACAATGCTATCAGGGCTGAAGGTGTACACATGTATACAAAATATACAAAAAAGAAAAAAGAAAACGTTCACGTTTTTTGAGCTGTAGTAAAGTGCACATTTCTATATGCTTTTGATGTTGAGATAGACCTGCACCGCCCTTGCCATTTTAGGCAGCTCCAGTGCTATAATGTCTGCTTCTAAAATAGTAGCTTTGTATAACTGTGACTTCTGTTTGCTCTCACGGAAAAGTCTGGAACTTTAAAGAGGTTTTACAGAGCAGAGTAAGGAGGTTTTTATCTTACGATCATTAAATCATTAAGAAATGTGCTTTTTTTTCTTCAGAAAAACAAATTGCACATTAAGTATAGAGAAGACTCCATGCCAGAGCAAAATGCAAACGCTTCAAATGACACTATTGCTTTTCATTTGTGATGTGAACATGGCATGATTGCATTTTGCTCTTCAAGGAATGTTCTCCATACTTGACACCAAAATCTGGTTATAAGTTATGACTGCAGATTGTTCAGTTGAAGGTTTTTTTTTTTGTTGTTGTTTTTTACAGTATATATCACAATCGACATTGTCATAAAGCAACTTTCCAGAAATCCAGACATAAATTTAGCTCCTTAGTGAGCATCCCGGAGGTGACAGGGACAAGGAAAAACTCCCTGAGATGAGATATGAGAAAGAAACCTTGAGAGGAACTAGCCTCAAAAGGGAACCCGTCTTGTTCTGGGTAATATCGGATATTGCGATTATAAAGAATTACTTTTTACAGTTGTATAAGAGTAAAGGCAATGTGTACTAGGGTTAGGTGATGATGGTAATCTAGAGATTATTAAGATAGTTCTACAACGTTTCCATATGGTACCCTAAAGGGGTTTTCACTTCTTAAAATGTTATATGTAGTAAATGAAACATTAGCTAGTACTGAACATTGAGACAGATCAAGCCAATGCTTACTGCAACTCTGAAAAGCATTTGTATAGATCATACACAGCACATACTAAATGTTTCACTTCCTGTTCTGACCACTGCAGGAAGCCTGTACATATGCAAGAAGCAAACTCTTTAAAAACACGTTTTCTTTTATACATACTTTATTTCCTTAACCCTGTAATAAAGCTGGGGATCTTATTTCTTGTCTTACAACTCATTCACAATAACAATATGGCCAAAAGATTGTGGACACCTGACCATCAAACCTATATGGTCTTTTTGAAGAAATTCCAGATTTAGACCCCCTTTGCTGTTATAAGAACCTCCACTCTTCTGGGAAGGGTTTCCACTAGATTTTGGAGTGTGGCTGTGCAGATTTCAGCCACAAGAGCATTAGTGAGGTCAGATATGGATGACAGGTAAAGAAGCCTGGCACGCATCCGTCATTTCAGTTCATCCCAAAAGTGCTCAGTAGGGTTGATGTCAGGGGTCTTTGAAAGCCATTCAATTTCTTCCAGTCCAACCTTGGAAAACCATGTCTTAATGGACCTCGCTTTGTGCACAGGGACATTGTCATGCTGGAGCAGGTTTGAGCTCAACCCCTTAGTTCCAGTGAAGGGAAATTGTAATGATACAGCATACAAAGACTTCTCCCCTCTTCATCCACTGCTTTCTCTCTCTGTCACTCTTGTGTCTCCCCCTACCTATTCACAAAGGTTAAAGCTGCACTGTAATCCAGGTTGGAGTACCTCGTGCAGTATATCAACCATAAGCTCTCCATGTGAGAGACGAAGTACAGCACAATAGAGAAGGAGTGCCTGACTATCAAACGGGCAGTCCTCACCCACCAATATTATCTGCTGGGGTGGGCCTTCACACTCTATTCGGACCCCCATCAAGAGGCTCCATTGCATGAAAGACGGCAACGTGTAGTTCACTTGTTGGTATCAAGTGCTTCGGCCATTTAAATTCAACGTGGGCCACAGGTCAGGGACACAGATGGCTGTGAGGGATTTCCTCTTTCGGCAGATGTGGTGGGGTAATGGGTTTTAGTCGGAGACAGGTCGGATGGCTCTTCGGAATTTGTCAGGCAGTGTGGGTATGTGGAGACGGAGGCATGAATGAGCGCCAGTTTGTGAATGAAGGGCCGAGCCGGAGAAGGCAAGTGGTAAGGGATGAACACCTGTGTGGAATTTTGGCTAATAAATGTTCTCTGTTTCAGTGAGGCGAGGTGAGGATGAGAAAGAGAGAGAGAGACACGCGCTTTGAGAGAGCAATAGAGTACGACGGCATGCGGGAACTGATAGTGTGTGTGAGTAGAAATAAAAGAATTCCCAGAACGAGAGAAAAAAATAATACATCGCGGGACTGTGTAATACTGCCTCTATCTTCCTTCTTCTTTCCCCACCTTTAGAGAGTGTCACACTGACAAAATGAGGTACTGCTCATCAACTGATAATACCATCCCTACAATGAAGCATTTTGGCAGCAGCATCGTGCGCTGTGGGTATTTTTTCTCAGCAGCAGGGACAGGGTGACTGGTCAGAATTGAGGGAAGGATAAATTGAGATAAATACCGCAAGGTCTGTAAGAAAACCTGCTCTTCAGACTGGGGCGAAGATTTAACTTTCAACAAAACAACAACCTGAAGCATACAGCCAAGACAAAACTGCAGTGGTTTCAGGACAAGTCTGTGAATGTCCTTGAGTGTCCCAGCCAAACCCGAACTTAAACCCTATCTGTGAAGAGACCTGAAGATTGTAGTTCTCCCCATATAATCAAACTGAACTTGAGAGTATATGCCTGGAAGAATGGGAGAAACTGCCAGCTCCAGTAGTGCAAAGCTTGTAAAGACTTACTCAAGAAGGCAAGTTTGTAATAGCTGCCAAAGATGTGGAATATTTATCCAAATGAAAGTTTAGAGTTGATTTTGAACATTTCAAACATTTTATAAAAAAGATGTTTTGATTTGTAATTACTAGTTAGTGAATACTTTCTGAAGCCACTGTACGTTCTCTTTTTCTTTTTCTCATCATATGTTTTTCCATCTTCCCTTTTTTCCCTTCCCAATGTTTAATTCTTATGATGAGATGTTCACACCCTTCACAGAACAACAATGGTATTGTTTTAGATCCAGAGGTACTTGCATACTCTCTCTCTCTCTCTCTCTCTCTCTCTCTCTCTCTCTCTCACACACAGTCTCCTGTGTATTTTCTGAGAAATACATTCAACCCTAGGTGAAGGTCAGATTTGTTCATTTGTTTTCAGTGGCCTCACACCATCTCATGATATTTTTCCACATTTTTAGACACAAGGAGCTTTGTGTGTGTGTGTGATTCCAAGGGCAATGTGTGGGTGTGGATGATTCCAATTCTTACACTTGTGAATTTGCAACAATTCTCCAGACTCATTTGAGAATTTACAAAAGGGTTTAGGGGTGAGCTTAGCATTCATACATTTCCCTATGGTGTAATTCACATCGATTGAAATGCAACCACGTCACCCTTGCTTTAAAAAAATCAAAAATAAAGAAAAGAATAAAAATATACTAGACACAAAGGTACACAAAGTACACATTGTAAGAATTACTTTAATGATGAATTTTCAGCACTTTAGACATTCATGCAGTGTCGAATATATTAACTCATTCCGTTCATTAGCAGAGGTTGGGGAAAGCATTGTACTCCTGCAGCATGATTTTATTCCTCATATGTCTGGGAGTGTATGAGAACGGGGTTGAGAGAGGGAGAGAGACATGGTGAATACAATCCATCTGACTGTGTGACCTTGCAGAGCTACTCCAAATACACACAGGCATTTCACCCAGTGCCCTCCCACACATACGCTTGACTCAGCGTTGCCAAATTGCTCTTTTTTCCCTTATTTAATACTTTTTTAACCAAATGACCCTGAGAGAAATGACCTTAGACCAATAATATGTTAGACTTATTCCCGTTTTTTTTTTTAAATAATAGATTTAATGCTGATCTAATGGATGTTAAAGGTTGGAAATTTCACAGCATAATTATGAAATTATAACATTATTTTTTATCTTAAAACATTTCCCCACTTCAGTATTATGAGCTATTTTGTGTAGATTCTTGACCTATTATCCCAATTAAGATTAAAATTCAAGTGGGGTGAATACTTACTGTATGTAAGGCACTGCAAATATATTCCATATATAGCTTGTATTAACTTTAGGAAGCTAATATAGTCAACCATATGAGTTAATTGGTTAGAGAAGAGTATCTTTAAATCTTTTTTAAAGGTTGGTAATTTGTACAGAAAAAATGGTAGTCAACAATCTGCATTACAATTCTGAATTTAAATTAAAATGTCTTTGTCTCCATACATTGGGAAAATAAACACCTTTTTTTTTAGCAAAATGTCTTCAAAAAGTTTTTCATACTTAGTGTATAATACTTTTTTCAGATAGCCTTTGACAAAGAAGAATGTATTACAATAATTCTTATGGCTGGATCGGGAATCTGTCGTTATGGACATGTAATTTCCTAATTAAGATCAAATGTATTAACACAAGTTCATCATAGTGGGAGAGATGACTCCATGTGTGTTTACCTTTTTAGAAATGGTAATCGTGTAGAGGATGTTTTATAAATAGAGTTACATTTAGCAAAAAAAAAGTGTTAACTATGTATGGAAACTTTTGGGTCTCCCTGTATATGAATGTGGCAACCCAGCTAAACCAATTATTATTATTTTTTTCTATCTATCTACCAAGGGCGTAGGTTTGGTCTAAATATTGGTAGAAAGACCACCCACCCCAGAAAAAAAGGACTGTTTAATGTTGACAACCAAATGGTTTATTAAAATATAACATCTATATTTACATTAAGATCTGTATTTACATATAAATACAAATTAAACAAAGCAACAGATCAAAGTCTAAAATATTCTAAATTCTAAAATTCTTCTCTCCCAAGATATTAGTAGGGACATTTCAATACCGACCATATGCAAATCTACGCCCTTGCTAACAACTATTTAATAGTATCTCTGACTAATTAAATCAGTCTTGAGTTTTTGGCAACTGTAAAAGAAGCAATCTATACAATCTGTCAATCATGTTCAATTAATTCTGGGGAAAGCCGTTGAAAAAAGTTTCAAACTCATAATTTTGATTAGTAACTTTGATCTGTTCAATCTGGCAACCCGGCTCAGATAAGCCCCTCCTTCTGCCCACCCCACTCATTCATAGGAACGGTCTGACGTGCAGATCGCACACATGCCTGGCTTGCAGATAGCAAACTTCTGAACTTCTGAATTCAAACTTAACGTTTGAGGTTGTACTCTTAACCTCAACACTTTGTGTAGATTCTCTCTGAATAATTTCCCTGAATACTTCTGCTGAAGAGGAACAGAAACTCAAGTGACTGCATGTGAACTTGAGCAAACACGTGGTTTCAGACTGAGTGTTTAAAGTGTAGTAGAGATAGAAACTATTTGTTTGGTCGTTTTTTTTTAAGTTCTTGAGGTTTTTGGATGATGAAGTGCAAGGTCTGTCTAATCTATGCCTCCATAGCAATCGGTGTGGTTATGCTCATCGCAGGCATTGGCATCATCTTGGCTGGGGATTTGCATGCACGAATAGAGAATAAGCTCAAAAGGGTAAGTTTCTACAATCATCATTTTACAAAACACACTTATATGCTCATTGTGATCCACGTTTTGAGACTTCATCTGTGTTCTTGGCTGGAATGGTTATTGGAATAAAGTTTGTTGATGTTGGAGGTTCGATATTCGACTGTACGTCATTCCCTTCAAATGCTATTGAACTTTAAATTATGGTATATTTCGTGTATGAGCCCATGCAGTAATAAAATACATGGCAAATTTTGTATATGATTTAATAGTTTATTTTATTTAAATATCACAAATCTAAGAGGTGTGCGTTATAGCAGACACCTACAGGAACAATTAACATTTGGTTATATGACTAAGTCATTCCCTTCAAATGCTATTGAAGTTAGAATCGTGTTTTAACAGTCGTATGTCAATTTAGAGACGGTCCCTTAATTTCCACTTGTCTACGAATATCTTTGGCAGCTCTTCCATGTGGTTTTGTGATTTTCTCTATGATGAAATGAGAAATATAATAAAAGAAGCATTTTCGTTTTCTTCCATGAAATTGAATTCAGTGTTCAATTAGTCCTTTAACTAGTTCTTTAAAGGTTTTTTTTTTTAAATTGTTTGCGTTCATCATTGATTTCTCACAAGGCACACAACCGTGTCAATATGCAGCATTATGCAGGACTTTTACTAGCTCAAACGCTTCTATTTACTTTCTGGACATAGTTGCATTTTATATCCAACATCATGCAGGCACCGTTGCTATAGAAGTCTAGTTAATCTGCATAGCAACATATCTTTTATATACTCTTAAAAAATGTGCACATGATAATATCTTCAAAGGTTGTTGTTTTTTAAATAGTTAAGTGTTCTCAGTTGTATCGAGAACCTTCTCTGATAGGAAAAACCTACTTAAATTTAATATTTTAGAATGACGGTAAAATTAAACTATGAAAAATGCACATGATATCATGCAACGATGTAAATAGTGCAGAACAAAGCGATATACAGTGCCTTGCGAAAGTATTCGGCCCCCTTGAACTGTTCGACCTTTTGCCACATTTCAGGCCTCAAACATAAAGATATAAAACTGTAATTTTTTTGTGAAGAATCAACAACAGGTGGGACACAATCATGAAGTGAAACGGAATTTATTGGATATTTCAAACTTTTTCAATAAATAAAAAACTAAAAATTGGGCGAGCAGAAATTATTCAGCCCCTTTACTTTCAGTGCAGCAAACTCTCTCCGGAAGTTCAGTGAGGATCTCTGAATGATCCAATGTTGACCTAAATGTCTAATGTTGATGAATGGAATCCACCTGTGTGTAATCAAGTCTCTGTATAAATGCACCTGCTCTGTGATAGTCTCAGAGGTCCGTTTAAAGCACAGAGAGCATCATGAAGAACAAGGAACACACCAGGCAGGTCCGAGATACTGTTGTGAAGAAGTTTAAAGCCGGATTTGGATACAGAAAGATTTCCCAAGCTTTAAACATCCCAAGGAGCACTGTGCAAGCAATAATATTGAAATGGAAGGAGTATCAGACCACTGCAAATCTACCAAGACCCGGCCGTCCCTCTAAACTTTCAGCTCATACAA
>JAFFST010047323.1:59146-70518 GCA_022414735.1 Noturus placidus | reverse complement strand
TTGGTCAAACAATTATTGCACACTTCCTGTAAATGGTATAAATTTCGTTTCACTTCTCAAATATCACTGTGTTTGTCTCCTATATGATATATTTAACTGATTTTTTTAATCCTAAGAACCAACGATTTATGAAGGAAAATCATTGAAATAAACAAGGTTGCCCAAACTTTTGCAGACCACTGTATATGTGTATATGTTTTGCATTTTTAGTGTAGGTAGATCTCCTTGACTGGTTATGTTAAAAGTAGCTCGCAAATCAAAAAGGTGTGTGCGCCCCTGGTGTAGAGGTTTGCTAGAGTACTGTCACAGAGAGGGTGATGATGGTTATTATGACAAAGTTTATCTTTTGAGGAAACGTAAGGAGTAAAAAAATACAAAGGAGAGAAGTTGTGGTTATGTCAGAAGTCCCACCCTGGGTGTGAGTTCACATGTCACTTTTGAAGTATGTGTTTCTGTGGTTCTAAAAAACAGGATTTTTTTTATGTTCTTGAAAAGTAAAGGTGTGATTTATTTATTTATTTAATTTATTTATTTATTTAAAAAAAAAAGTATTCAACTTCTAACATAAAGGCAGGAGTGTGTAACCTCAATGTGTACTTGCTTAAGGGGGCCATTCATGAATCCAAGAAAGCAGGCTACGGTCTAAACCAGGAAATATTATGCAAAGAACTCTGAAATAAAGCACAAGGGAATCATAGCTTGTGAATAATAACATGAATGGGTTGTAAGACTTTCTAAAGTGATTTTATACCAGCAGTGTATAAATAATCACACTAAATGAGAATTAAACACAGAACATGTGAACACAATAAGGTAACAAGTAATGACAGGATGGGAGCAGAGACAGGAATAAAACCGAGGCACAAGCACCTGGCAATGTAAACAGAACATGACATGAAAGCAGTGATGGGAACCACAACACACACCGAGCGGGACAATTTGTAATACATAAGACAGCTATTGATGTCCAATGATCGCATTGAGAGCTTGTTATATAATGTTTTTCTTCTCTTCTCTCTCTTACATTCTCCTCTCCTGTCCATGTTCTCATCTACTGTATAATCTATCTTTCTTTTCCAGGCGCTCCGGTCATCGTCTCGTTCCCTCATTTCTACTTGGCTGATAAGAAATACATCGATGCCATCGAGGGAATTTCACCAGTGCACGAGCATCATCAGACGTTCCTTGATCTGAACCCTGTAAGCAAATTTCATCAACTAAAACCGTTCTGTAAATCTGATTGTCTTACTCTCAGGAAATTATTTTATTTATTATTTGTCATTTGAATGTATTTTTAATAGTGTATTTTATTGAAATGGTAACAAACAGTGTTCATTATTATATGCTACACTTGAGGTTGACTCAGTTAGACCTCGACGGGTTATTGTCTCTCCGGTTTTCAGTCAATAAGAACATCATTTAATGAATAAAAAAAGGATAATATATATTATCTTATTTTAGTGTTTCATAACTGATCGAAATAGTGTGGATGTCACAAGTACATCATGTTGTTACCGTGTGCAACCTATAACCCAACCTCTATAAAACTGACAGTGTAACTATACATATGGAGGTGTACATGTTTTAAATATATTCCTTTTTTGTCCTTTTTGTACCAGAATATAACGTTAGTTTTAATCTTCTAGTGGTGATTGTGTAGCAGCACAGCATCTAAACACAATACTTAATATTTATTAAAGCATAAATATCAATATATATACTATCTGTGATAAGTTGAGTAATTGATTGAGTGTATAGGATTTGTGTGTGTGTGTGTGTGTGTGTGTGTGTGTGTAGACCACAGGTGTGCCAGTGCGTGCTGCTAAAAGAGCCCAGATAAACATTAAACTTGATAGAGTTACCGGCTTTCCGTAAGTTCGCATCTTTTTATTTTTTATTTACATTTTTTTTAATGGCTCTGCACTGTCTGGATTTCACACCGTCTGTGTGTTTGTGTGTTCTGCAGAATAACCAGAAACCTGAATGGCACCATCTTCCCTATCATGTTCCTAAACGAGGTAAGAGATGATTATGACTTTCAAATTTAGTTTAAAATAAATAAATAAATAAAAATAATCAAAACAAATAAATTCGTACATTTTTTGCCTGAAGGTAACAGATCAACCAGAACATGTATCTAGCATTTGCTGTTGCTCCAGACCAATGTATCACTTAACTACAGATCTTTCGATAAATAGTTAAGCAAAAACTAAATGTATAGAAAGCATGAACACATTTAAGTACCGTTACAAGCTCTTACAATGTGCTGACACTGAGACTCCTTCCATAAAGGCTAAAATCTCCCTACAGAAAACTTCACCATATCAGCAATCACACGCATTTTTAAAATAAAGTTTGTTTATGTGTAACGTACAACCATACAAGTCCCTGAGTAAGATGTTACTATAGAAATTACATCGCATTACAGCAAGCAAAGTAATATAAACTTTGCAGGCGGCACTGACGAATCGGAATTGAGAATTCAACAGCGATGTGGTGTAACTAATGTTAATTAGAGATGGTTAAATTGTAATTGTTGCAGTGTTCATTGATTGATGATGATGATCGTGTGTGTGTGTTTTAGTCTGTCGTGATTGATGACGCATCAGCTCAGAAACTGCAGAATCTGCTTTTGATTGTGAAAATTGTTCCAAACTTCCCTTACGTCCTGATGGTTCTGGGAGTCGTCCTGTTACTGATCGGCCTGTCTCTCTTCTTCCTCTCCCACCGGAAGAAGGTAATGTGTTTGTGATAGAGAGCGAAAGAGTGATAGAGTGAGAGAGAGGGTGAAAAGGACAGCAAACGGTTGTGTACAGTACAGTACGCACGTGTATACGTACTGTATGAAGGTTACTCTCGGTTACTCACTACTTCATTTTCATTCAGTTACATGTAAAGCATAAACCATAGAAGAATGTGGCATTTTAATATCGTGTGACATTCACAGCCTCACACTCCAGTCACATGACTTTAAACTGACCGATCCTTTATTTCGCAGATTGCCACAGGCTCTCTGGTCTGTGTGAGTTCTGCTCAAAATTTACTCGCGACAACAATAAAGCACAATTTGAGTATTTAAGTCATGCGAGATGAAAAGGGACCACCCTCCGAGCCTCATTTTATAGTCCATCTTGGTCTTTTGTGTTACAATATCAGTTTCCTGGTCTGGTTTTACTTCCTGAACCTTTCTGTGCCTCATTCTATCACTGCTTTGTTTCCTGATTGTGTTCATCTGTTCTCCAGTTAGATCTAGTGTGCTTTTTTACTCTATACTCTCATTCTGACTTGTTCCTGTCTTTGGTTTATGATTATGGATTTTTGATTTTGCTTACTCGTTGATCGTACAGTGACCATGATTTATGGGAAAACCCGCATGTAAAGAAACAGCAGATTCTAATCACATGTCACGCAGTTCCGCTTTAAAATTAAACCACAAGTCCTTTCACTATCGCTTCCTACTACAGGCAATCTACATGACAGTCTACATGTATATACTTTCTTTCTCAAGTTCATCATGATGTTCGTCTTAGAATATTCAGTATTGTAGCATTATAACCGTGTATGTTTTCTTTCGGCCACATTCTTTGTAAATTTGGTTAACATTTTAAGTCGACTTTGAAATGTATATTTCTTCGAATGATTTCCATTTATTTCACTTTAAATGTATTTAAAGTACATTTAAGTTGAAGCAGCACACACATCATTGCTTTGTGCGTGTAAATATATGGCTTGTCTGGCATAGGCTACGGATCTGTGCGTAACTAACCCCTTCTGACCAATCGTCAACAGCGCTGTGGTTTAAATATTAAACGATCAATGATATAATTGTTATAAAATTTTTTACTCACGGTTATTCAACTAACTATAAATGTTATAGTGTACTTCAATTACAACAGTGTAATTAAATTCAACGACGTGAAAATCTTCTGCTTTGATCTTCTTCCTGTAGAGTTCTGCAAAGACAGAAAAATCATACTCTCCCGTCAACAGTGACGACTCCGTCGAGAAGAACGGCACTTACATCGGCTTGACGCCTGTGGAGAAGTCTTGAACAGGACCTGCCGGTGTGAGAGTGTATGTGTGTGTATGTGTGTGTATGTGTGTGTATGTGTGTGTAGGTGAGTGAGGTGAGTGAGTGAGGTGAGTGGGTTGAGTGAGTGAGATAGGTGAGTGAGGTAGGTGAGGTAGGTGAGTGAGTGAGGTGAGTGAGTGAGGTGAGTGGGGTGAGTGAGTGAGGTAGGTGAGTGAGGTGAGTGAGTGAGTTGAGTGAGGTGAGTGGGGTGAGTGAGGTGAGGTAGGTGAGTGAGGTGAGTGGGGTGAGTGAGGTGAGTGAGGTGAGTGAGGTAGGTGAGTGAGGTAGGTGAGTGGAGTGAGTGAGTGAGTGAAATGCTACTGCTCCTAAAAAATTGCTGTTGTTTTTTTAACTATCAACTCATTAGAGTTGAAATGTGACATCAATAGGCTTCCACTCAGGACAACCATGGAGCTGTGAATGAATGAATGACTAAGAGAGTCTAGAGTCTCGGATTGAATTGAAATATTTTCATTAATGAGCTGATGAAGCGCCTGGCAGGGCATTTCCAGTCAGATTTCAGATTAAGAGGTCAGCAGAGTTACAGGTCATATATACATATCAGTTTTCAATGGGGGAAAAAAAGAAAAAAAAAAAAAAAGAACAGCAAGGAGACTGCTTCTGTGCCTTACAGTCACGTCCAAAAGTCTGAATCCACCACCGAGAACTGTTTATATTTCATCAGCGTTTAAAAATGAACTGATCTCGGCTGATTTCAAACATTGTTCCCTAATATAATTCCCGAAACGTGAGGAAAGTGTTAGGGTGAAACAGATGACTAAATTGCGTCAATATCAGGTGTTAGTCATGAAGGGCTGTATTCAAAAGTGGTGACTTAAGTCCAAAAAGCATTTGAAATGTGGGATTTTGAGTAGCCTCTAGACCACAGCCTTTAAAAACAAGTGCTTACCATTAAATGAGAAAAAAGAAATCAGGGATAGAAAATGTGGAATGAGGACGGAAATAGTTTTTTTTCACTGTCAGAGGAAATAGGATATAACGTAAAAACCATTAGACAATTGAAAGATATGATGATACATGAGTGAGAAGATGGCAAGCATTGAAATAAATCTAATAGGAGTCTAGTACATTGCCAATATGTTACTGGGTGAACAGTCCTAGTTGGTGTAAACAAAATTAACAAAATTTAACTTAATTTAACAAAATGGCTTCCATCTTTAATATTTGGCAACTTATAAAATAGCACTTGATCCAGCACATTATATTAGTTGAGATATTTTTATATCGCGCACCAACAGTTACTTTTACACACAGATTAAAGAAGCCAGAAGATACTGAATCAAGTTCATGGAATCGTAATATGTATTCGGGATATAATCTCTTATCACACTTTTAATTCGCTGTGTTGATTTGTCACTTAAATAAAACAATGCACTCTTTCATAAAGAACGGATACGTTACTGTCTCCTCCAGTGTCCCCAGTTTATAGGCACTTTAACGGGACAATACTATTAATCAATTTATAGTGTCATACAGTAGAAAAACGGAATATGTGGTCAGTCAGATTTAAGAGAACATATTTTGTATATTTTAAAGTTTGTAATTACTAGATTGAATTATGTAGAGTGATCAATTCACATAGCATTAAACCAGTTTACGAGGACGTTGGCGTGTGTATCCGAACAGCGTTTACGAGGTTTATGAGGACGTTGGCATGTTGATCAGAACGGCGCAGCAGTAATGTAACTGTGATAAAATCCAATGACTTGGTTTTTAATCCTCCGTTCAGGTGAGAGCGTGGAGTTCGATTTTATCCAGAGTTTTGAAAATACATAGTCAAATCATGTTGAATATACGAAAACAAATCGTATGAATGTAACTCAATTCAATCACGTGGAACTGATGTACGCATTTCAACTAAGTAAATTCAATGAGGGCCCCCCCCCCCAGTGTATTTTCTATAAGCCCCAATGGCATTCCATAGTTTGGAGTGAGTATAACATTACAGCATGACAGAATGGCGCTGGACTTAAACTGTTCCTTGTCCTTTGAGTTCCTTGGTCCTTGTGCCTTGAGTCAATTGCACACAAGAAGAATTTGTCCATGGTGAAAATTGTGCATAACTGATATACACCTCTGTTTTACTCAAACTATTCCCCACATGCCTAACTCTTATGTAACTTCTGAGTTCTCAATACTGATGTGATTATTTTTGGTATTCAATTGGTAAAGAACTCTGAATACAGACTAAAAAGACCACAATCGTTAACCCTGCATTAAAAGATTACACGTGTTCTTTTCCTGTAATAAACCACATATTCAGATTCCAATCAAAACAGATTCATATATATCTTTTTCTTTTTTTTTTTTAAAAAAAAAAAGGGGTAACTCATTTATCACTTATTTTTATTTAAGTATTAGCTGAGTTGGTGTATTTTTGGTGGTGTATTGAAACTTTTAGACCTGCTTATCTGCATATGAGCAAATGATGAGACATTTGTTTTTAATGAGAATGTTAAATGCACTGTGCATTGTTACATTTGAGCCCGGTCATCATTTCATGTAGTTCAACAAGTATATAATTTTTCGAATGTGTTAATAAGGAAAATGAATTTCATTTCATTTCTTTTTTTTTCTTTGCTATTGTTTTTGTTTTTTCTTTTCTTTTTTTTCTTTTTTGATTGACAAAAGATGCTGGGTTGTTTGATTGCTTTGGTATCTGCAGTCAAACTGCCGTACCCACTCTCAGTGAAAGTTTTATTGGAATAGGATTGTTACGCTAACATTTCAGATTATTACTATTGTTACTGTGTATATTTTTTAACAGCTATCACAAAACCTATTGCCGATGACGTGAATATTAATACGTACTACTTAATCATATTGCACTAAAAACACTCAGTGTTATGTTAATGCGCAAAGCATTGTTGTTAATTAAATGTTATATTCATTTGACTGGTGTTCCATTTGTTAAAGCCCCTGTTCTGTTTTATTTTTAACAATAGTGTGTCCTACTAACTCAGACTTATTTTAGATCTAGGCAATAGTGTTAGCAATAACATTTCTTTTTATTATTATTATATCTTATTTCCATATTAGTATGAACAGCATTGATCTAAACAGACACATGAAAGTACTTTGCATGTTTGGCGATCCTCCTGATGGCAGGTGTGTTTGTAAATAAGAGATGACAGAATTTAACATCTAATGTATTTTTAACATCTTTTGGTTCAAATTTACAACCGCCAGCTGTTTTCTCAGGTTCGAAATGACCCAAATAAAATCTCGGTAATGTAAATATGATTCAAATATGATTTTTTTTTTTCATATTCTTTGGAGACATTGAGCCAAAACATAAAAGTTAAAAGTCCATGCCTATTTTTTTGTACAAGTACAAAGTATACTAATTTCCAGCTTTTTGCACAAATATGGAATTATTAAAAAAAAAAACGTTGAAGTTACAATCTTCAATTTAAATGTGAACTATAAATGTCCTTTGTACCCTGGATTATGGGATTAAAAAATATCCACAGTTGCGAAGACGCAGTTCGAACCATATTTGCATTATGTGAAAATATGTGAGGACAAAAAATTCTAAGTTGTGCCACATTTGTTCAATGCTTTATGTAAACAGGTTTATTGAAGTTTATTTGAGGAAATTATTCTTCCTAACCCGTATGTGTGATACAGGCCCTTGTATTTCAAATTGTAGAAATGTCTATACAATATTTTGTATATATGATAAGCCATTGTGTGCCATACTTTCAGTATAAATAAAACTAAATCTGTTGTTACTAATTAGTGTTTATGTTTTCTTTATGAGGCTTAGTGTACACTCTTGGAAAGAAATGTTTTTTGTAGGACTCTAAAGGGTTCTTATTTGTCCCTCTGCATGGAGGAACCCTTAATCCCTGGCCTGATTTGTTCATCAAGAAAAATAAAAAATAAAACTCCGTTATGAATCATTTTTCCTCATATTGTAAAATATCATTCTTTCTCACTCTCAAACTCCCTTGTTTAAATGGCAGATTTTACCTGTCACCATATAGTCAGACTTCTTTTGGGCCTAAGGTAAGACATTAAGTTTGACGTACAGTGGGGGGAAAAAGTATTTGATCCCCTGCTGATTTTGTGCTTTTGTCCACTAACAAAGAAATGATCAGTCTATAATTTTAATGGTAGATTTATTTGAACAGTGAGAGACAGAATAACAACAAAAAAATCCAGAAGAATGCATGTAAAAATTTTATAAATTGATTTGCATTTTAATGAGGGAAATAAGTATTTGACCCAACTGCAAAACATGACTTAGTACTTGGTAATGACTTAGAATTACTTTTCATTTTCAATGCCCTGGCTGAGGGAAGGAGGTTCTCATGCAAGGTGCTAGCTTGCCATTGGGGGCAACTTAGGGTTCAGTGTCTTGCCCAAGGACACTTCGGCATGGGATCACCCGGGCCGGGATTCGAACCGCCAACCCCACGGTTAGTGGATTAGTGGACAACCCGCTCTACCGACTGAGCCACAGCCGCCCAATTTAAGTAATCGCCTGCTATGCAGGAGGCAATCTTACCTAAGAGCACTTTCAGAATCAGCTGTCTAAGCCAAGTATACATTGAATCTGGTGCCGGTTTAAAGTGTTCCTACATTTTATGCCACAACCATCGTTTAATTTCTGTTATTTTAATATTTTTTGTCTTTTTTTCAGAGCTACTGATACAGATACTGATACTCTCCACCTACAAAAAAAATTGCAATCCAAAACAGATATCATCAGGATGACTCACTGAGGCGCAGAGAAAAAATACATTTGTTGTAATAAATACATTTATTAGGCTGCATTAGCAAAAAAAAATATTAGCGTTAAACTTTTCTTTTCTCAGAGTTCATAGTTCGTCCATATCGCTCGGTGGTGCTGTTATCTGTCCACTAGTACAGGGGTTCTCCAACTTCTCCAGGGCAAGCCCCCCCCCCGCATGGCATTAACATTCGACCGAGGACCCCCTTTTGCAAGATGTCTTTAAAACACAATAAAAATACAGACTTCTGAATATATCCACCTTTTTTCTTATTAATAATTACATCTTACATCTCTACCTTGCATTAAAATAAGAGAGAGAGAGTGTGTGTGTGTGTGTGTGGTTGTCTGAGAGTGAGAATTTATTTTTCACACCAAATTGTTGAGGCCCGCCGGGCGCCCCCTGGCGGACCCCTTGGGGACTACAGTCTAGTCCGCTCGGGGATACTGTTATTTGTCCTCCAGTCCGCTCGGGGATACTGTTATTTGTCCTCCAGTCCGCTCGGTGGCGCTGTTATTTGTCCTCCAGTCCGCTCGGTGGCGCTGTTATTTGTTCTCCAGTCCGCTCGGTGGCGCTGTTATTTGTCCTCCAGTCCGCTCGGTGGCGCTGTTATTTGTTCTCCAGTCCGCTGAGTGGCGCTGTTGTCTGTACTCCAGTCCACTCGGTGGCGCAGATGCGTTTCTTATTTTTTTTTCTTTTCTATTCCACCAGGATCCTTTAGCATTGGCAACATTAGAGTGACGTAAATAAGCAGAAAAAGAACGAAAGAAAAGAAAGAAGGAATTATCGGTGAGTCGAACAAGCCGCTGTTTTGCTCGACGTCTTCTATTTCTTCGGTTTATTTGTAGACAGATGGGTGACAGAGCGGTTTGTTTTTGTTATCTTGGTGGCTAATCTTGGGCTGCATAGCAGGCTTATAACACAAGACCTGTGCTAATGCTAGTTTAATAACTTAGTGACGAATCGGAAAATCTGCTTTTGGACACTTTATATATTAATAGACATAACAGGTATGGCTGAAATGTGTATACGATTCATGTTCTATTGTTGCTTTAATATAAATAAGGACTTACATGACTGAACACCAGAGACGGATTGTTCTAGAAATGTTTTATATATGTATACTTTAAATAATAACAATTGAAATAAAACAAACATAATTGAAACCTTCCAACAGTTACATTCGTAAATGACATACGTAATGTAAATAATGCAAATAACTTGATCGATTTTATTTATATAACACGTTTCATACAAAGTGCTCAAAGTGCTTCTAAGATACACAAAGGACAAACAATTATTCCATAACAATATTAAACCAAGAAAGATTCACATGATAAGAATAAAAGATAAATAATAAGACATAGTATAATGACAGACAGATCAGATGATAATACATAATAATCTGTAAAAGATCAAATTGAGAGTTAATTAAAAGCCAATTTTAATAAATATGTTTTAAAATGAACAAAACAGGAATATTACGTGTTATTATTGAGGGTTTTTATAGTATTTCATGTAGCGTAATCTGGTCACGGGACACCAATTTCATATCATGATGTAATGTGGGCTGTGATATGTTGTTATACTGTTTAAGATTATTATGTAATCTTGAACTAATTGTATAACTAGCCTAACTGTGCTATTTAGAACTTGAGCTTCAGTCATGGTGTGCATCCCCTGCATTGTCATCCCCGTCCTCCTGTGGGTTTACAAACGCTTTCTGGAGCCCATCATCTACCCGTTCATCTCTCCATTCCTCAGCCGGTTCTGGACCAAACCGGCGGTGAAGGAGACAGGAACAAATGAGACAAAGACCAACCAACCAATCAAGGTAAAGTCATACTCAACATGCACTGTATTGTTCTCGAGTTCTTTCTGAGATATCTTATTCTGAACCAAGTTTAAGGATCATTGCATATGTCATTCTCAGATAAACCAATCTTGGTTTCATTCACTAGACCAGTGCTTCTCACACCTGTCCTGGAGGACTCCTAGCACTGCACATGTCTCCCTCATCTAACACACCTGATTTAACTCATCAGCTCATTAGTACAGACTGCAAGATCTGAATTGGGTGTGTCACATACAGGAGACATACAAAATGTGCCATGTTGGAGGTCCTCCAGGACAGGCTTGAGAACCCCTGCACTAAACCATGAAAGTTATGGCAGACTGAAATCTATATATTACCGTTATGACGTGAAATTTTAAATACCATAGCATCTAAGGTGTGTTCTTTCCTATTTCCTTCTTCAGAACGAATGCAATGGAAATGCAGACTTGTGTAACGGGACGACGGCAGTCTCGGACAAAAAGAAGGACTGACCTTATACCCACCTGTGTGAAAGTCTATCATGATTTATGCAACATGCTGTAGATTCTTTGAGCATAAATCATGCTCTGACATTGTTATACAAGCTTAATTCAGTCTCATTTAGAATTTCCTTTCATAGAATAATTGTAATATAATTGAATTTAATATATTGACTTGTTACATTGCTTACTCTTTCATTCCCAGAAGATTTCAGACCAGAGTT
>JAFFST010047323.1:44065-54709 GCA_022414735.1 Noturus placidus | reverse complement strand
GATTTTCGGCTGATTTTCCAGGATTTACGGTTAGCTTAAGCTTTTGTGGTGGCTGTTGTATTGAAGAGTTTGTGCATTTCCTGCATCGTAAAGCAGAGTATTTATGGTATCACATTTCCCTGTTGATTGTCAGGAAGAGGAATGACTTCGCTAAACGTCAGGGGGGAAAAAAACACTACAAGTACTTTGTTTTTCTTTCAGTTCTTTGACAGCTGCTCTTGTATCTTTAAAAAAAAGTGCAAATAGCTACAGGCTTGGAGAAACCATAAGCACTGCTAATTAGAAAAACTGGAGACCAATGTTAGCATGCTATAGGGGTTTTAAATGTAAAATTACCCTGAAGTAAGTTCTAAAGAATAAATGTATAAAATAATATAATGTAGCTTGTTTAAGCTGAAACGGGGAAGCTCATGCCACCATTGTGACGCCAAGACACTAACGCAGAATAATCTTATCTTACAATCGTGATTCGATCTCAGATGCATTTTTCAATAGCAAGGTGTCTGTTTCTAATCAGAAACCATTCAGGCTTTGCTGCGCGCCTCGACTGCGAAAGAGCAGGTACTTGAAGTGCAGTCAGTGGTTTTTTTTTTTTTTTTTTACTTTTTTCCTTCCTCTTTCTTTTTTCCAGCACTACAATGCGTTTGACGGTGTCATTGTAATGTCGTAACTCGAGGTCCAATTTGAAAGCAAGATATAAATATTGCAGCCCTTTTTGTGGAGAGTGGTGTTGATGATGTAACTTCTTAAAGGCGCTAGATACTTATGTGGTGGAATGTGACGTAGCCCAAGTATCCGTGGCACTGATGATATAATTATCTTCTGGTTTTTTTTTCTCAGTTGTACAGAAGCATTGTGTCAACACGAATGACTAACAGTTACTGAGAACTAGGCGGAAGAAAGGCGGGACCTCGAGAGATTCCTCTTGCACGTTGTGCCACATCACACCCCCTGGGGTGCATTATTTTCATGGAACAGCCTGCTCTGACGTGCGTCATTTCTTATAAAGAGTTTAAGGGCTTGCTAGTAACTTTTCATTTTACATCAAGTTCAGCGTACAGATGTTGATTTTCACCTGCATTTCAGACCACGATCCAGCCTGCTGTACATTGTGTGTATATTTGTTTTAATTCAGATGTCTGTGCTATTAGACTATTAAACAAACATGCTTCAGAGAAGCAAAATTCATCTCCAGTATTTTGTATCCCAATTTCTAGACAAGAAAATTCTGTCTCATGCCTAGTACGTACAGGCGCATCTCAAAAAAAATTTGAATATCATGGAAAAATTAGTTTTTTCCCGTAAATTGTTTTTATGGATCTTTATATATCCTAGGTTTATTACACACACAGTGAAATATTTCAAGCCGTTTTTGTTTTGATCTCGACGGGAGACCTCCGGGGAAAACTAAGGCCACTTTTCCACTCGACAGAGCTCACTTTACTTTTCTGAGCTTGCTTTTCCAGTGCGATTTAGTGCCACCTCAACAGGGGTGCCATCTTCCACTCACCTTCACGCGGGAATAAGCACCAAAATGTATTCCAAATGACTTTGAAATTCTGAGCATGGACCCTATTAAGGATGTGGTCATTACAAATCCCTGGACACTTCTCATAAAGAGTAAGGGTATACCCCTGGTGTTCTGGCGACATTCCACAATTGGCCTTTCTACATCATTGCCCCCAAATAATCCTCTTAATTGGCTACATCACTCCCTCCTCTCCTTTCCACCAATAGGTGGTGTGTGGTGGGCGTTCTGGTGCACTATGGCTGCTGGGCATCATCCAGGTGGATGCTACACACTGGTGGTGGTTGAGGAGATTGTATTTGAGTGCCTAGAAAAGGGCTATGTGAATAAGGAATTATTCCATCTGCTGACAAGCTTTATGGAGATGCTGATTTCCTTTTCCAGCAGGGCTTTGCATCTGCCCACAGATTTATTTTTGCCATGAAACCTTTTCCATATTATTTGCCTGCTATACCTTGTACACACTGGATGTGTTTTGAAGTATCAGCACTATGTCTGGCAGTCTGTCTAAGCAACTACATATTTGACTTTTTCCTCAGAAAACCTTTCCTTTTAAGTCAGTAAATGTCTCAGATGGTCTGAGAAAAGAATACCAGTCCCACTTTGTTGATTCAAGTCCCATAGGAAATACCGAAGTCCACTTCCTTTTTCCACCCTCCTTTGTTGTTCCTGATTGGCCAGTTAGGGAGAAGAACAGGAAGCCCACAAAAATAATTTCTTTGCCCCTAGAAAACATTCCTGAGTGCATACATGCATTTTTGCTTAATCTGTTTTATCCCACACACGGACACATTGTCCACGTTGTTTCTCATATTCTAAAATCTCACACACCCAAAATCATGCTTCATATTTTTTCTGTTAACCTCCACTTCATGGTCCATTCTACATTCATCATGCTCTGCCCATCGTTTTCTACAATCCACACAGAACAGGTTCAGATTCGGGTGCACAACGTGATTCAGGATACTTCTAGGTGTAGAAAAAAGGGAAAACTATGCTGGTCATGGTTGCTATGGTTACCCTATAGCATGGTACCTCTATTAGTTTTTTTTTTTTAAAAATCTTTCCTTTCAAGCAAGGTAGCTTATTAATTTGGATAGCAAAATAATTTTTCGAGCAGAGCATGTCCTCAAAGCAAGTGTGATTTAAATCAGTAAACCTGTCTGCATAAATGATTGTGTGCAGAGATGCATTTCTATGGTCATCATGTGAAGTTATTAAAACAAGAAGTGGTGTGCACTTATAATTTGAGTGCTGTGTTTTCAGGCTGATGATGACAATTTGGTTTCCTTTGTGGTCATGCTAGCTCTCACTAGGTTGTTAATTACTGCTGTTCATGCTTCCTCATTATCATGGTGCTCCAGGAAAAACGTGGTTCTGTCCCTTCTCCCGAGCCGTTCCCCGGATCGACGCCCTGTCCCTTCTCCCGAGCTGTTCCTGCAGTAATCATTCCTTAATATCACTCAGTCCTCTTTACCTCCCTCTTTCTTTCTCTCCAGCAGTATACCCGTCTCCGGGCCTCAACCTGTACATAAGGATTGAATGTGTCCATCTTTCAGCCCCTGTAAACTAACTGCACATCTCCCTGCTAGTTTGGAGCAAACATAGGACATTCGTTTACTTTCCTGCATGCAACTCACTTTTTTTAAACACATTTGTGTTCTCTCATCTCTCGCCCAAAATCTATCAATCTGTTTAAACATTTCCGATCTCACTCCAGAACATATGGCACATGCTCAAGGTCAGGGGTTCTCAAACTTTTTGCAACCAGTTATTCCTCTAACTGTATAAAAAAAAAAAAATCTGCACACTACTCAAATATTTATTTTAGTGATTATTCAACAGTAAGTTCCGCTCCTCTTATTGGACAGGTGGCATTCCAAGAGTGCTTATGTTTAATATAACCACACTGTGATGCTTCACTGCTCGTGTGTTCACCACATGAAATTCCATTTCTAGCAACATTCCCACTGAAACATTGACTACAGTAGCATTAGCGACATCAGTGGACATGGCAAACAATGCGATTTTTATGAGTATAACTTTTGGCTTAAAATATGAAAGCGCAGCAGATGAAGAAAAGGACGAATGCACGATGCACCTTTTAATGAGTTTACAAATCATTGTGAGCCAGCTAGCTGACAGGCTTTCAGTGAGAGTGGCTTCAAGATCTGTTTTGTTTCTTTCGAAAACAAATTTTTTTTTTACTGTAGTGTCTGAAATGTCACTTCCTGAGTATATATTTATTTATTTATAAAACTGTTGCATAAAAGCAATATCACACAAGCAAGCGTACGGTTGTACTGAATATCAACACGACTTGCGATTACCTACGGCCGAATCACAGCCGTGCTAATAGTCTGTATAATACTCAGCACTCTTGCTTGTGCAATCTAGCTTGATAATATTCCAATATTACAGTCGTGGATCCATCCATCCATCCCTCCATTTTCTGTACCACTTATCCTACACAGGGTCGCAGGGAGACTGAAGCATATCTCTGTGGACTTGAATGGTTTGCCAAGCCATTGCAGGACATAATTGCACACGCACTCACACACCAATTCATACACTATGGACAATTTAGAAATGCGAATCAGCCTACAACACATGTCTTTGGACTTGTCAGGGAAACCAGACACACAGTTCAAGGGTAATCGAATACCCAACCCCAGAGGTGCTAGGCAATTGTACTAATCACCGAATCTCCATGTCATTAGATTCAGTTCAGCATTACGTCAATTTGTTTTTAGTTATTGAGGTTTGGATTCCATTCAACTCACCAGTCAAACAGGCTAATGACGAGATAAAAAAACAGTAATACATTTGAAAATGGTAGATTGATTGGCGCACCAAGAAGCGTGTTAAAATCCTAGCGTATTGACCCGATCTAATGAATTTGTCTTTAATGATTAACAGTCCTTTTAAACGAATCTGGGATCTTTACAAAATTTTCTAAAAAAAAAACCCATTAGAGTAGTTTTTGAGAAACAGTTACATGAAAAATGATCAAGTTGTACAACTCTGATTTGAGGAAATGCCTGTGTTTATACTCTGATCAGTTCAGAAGTAGGTAAGTGAGGACATTTTCAATACACATGCAATTAAAAAAAACACTGTAAACCAGCCCAAACAGGCCGTTCGCTCGATAAGCTGATAGTCTTCACCAAATCTATGGCCTAAAACTCTCATTGACCCCAAAAAAAGGTTTTAAATCCTAAACCTCCACAAATATGTCGCACTTGTATGATTTTAAATAAATCACTCAACAAAGTTAAAGCAAAATGCTGTTCGGGTTCTGAGAAAATGAGTTTGCAGTTTTGAGAAATAATGATTGTATAAGATTGTCTCCAGTGAATCAGATTTTTTTTGTTTACTCGGTGTGGGTTTTTGTTTGCTTCAAACAGTATGTATGTGTCATAATTACGTAATTATCAAGAAATTGTACTTTTACTAAACTGAAGTCTGATTTACAGTTTAGAAACCAGGCAGGATCTTGGATAAGATGAACAGTATACTGTATAATAGAAAAACATGCACTAATGCTATTAGCTTACACACGACCTCGGTGCTACCTGAAACCTTCACAGGCATGTTTTGAAGTTGGCATACTAAATTTTTTATATCGTGATAACCTTTATATTCACTCTGTTAAATTTTTCAAATTTAGTATGGTCACAGCTATCTTTAACCATGGAATGAATCATGGGTTTGCTCTGTCTGAGAAGTGTTCCAGTGATGTTCCATATGATTTTGTTTGTTTGTAATAAAATAAACCTTTGTAGGTGCCCTACATAGCATGTTCCTGAATGGTCCTCTTCAGGCAGTGATGACATTTTGTAGAGTCAGTGTTTATACTATCGTGTGTGCTGTATTGTATTACTGCTGACCGGCAGTTACACTTTCTAAGGACTACGAAAACAATGCCTCTGTACTATTTATATGGTGTCTGGCCTTAATCAGTTTAATTGCACAGACAATTTCTAGAACTTTTTTCAATTAGCCAATTTTGTCACGCTCGGACGAACCTCCTGTCTGCCATTTTGAAATTTGTCATATATTGTAATATCTTTTAAAATATTTGATGTACCGGGACACACTTTTGTAAGGATCTTGCATAGCATGCCCTGTAAATGCCTGAGAAATTTGAACACAGCACCACCTAGTGTTGTAGAGATATTTTAGATTTTGTGTGCTCATTCTCATCTTGGAGCATCATGGCAAATGTTTTGTGTGGTGCACTGTGGTTAGCGATACACACCGATTCTACTTCCTGTGTTCGATTTCCTGTGTGGTGTAACTTCATAAAAGTATGTGTAATGATGTGTCCTTTGGTTCCTTTCTTTTGTGGTTCAGCACGGCAGTAACCTTTTAGCCTCTTGACATGCAAATACATGCCACTGTTGTGTTCATTTCCTGTTAAGTCTTATTCTCAGCTGTTCTTCTGAGCCTTTTTTTAAATTTTGTATTATTGTTTTATTCACGTACATTCTGTTTCTCCTCTTCGTGTTCTTCAGTCTCTGCACTGCGCATTTGGTGCTTGGCCCCTTTAAACGCTGCTTGCAGCTTTAATTTCCTTCTTTTTTTTGTTTTTGTCACATTGCATAATTCTAAGGTGTCATGGCTTTTTTTTTATAAAAGAATTTTATAACATTTATAAAATAGGTTACAAACTGATTGAAAGCAGCTGATTAGATGTTAGTTTCTGAAAGATTTCCTTGTTTTCAGTAGCTAATTTTTTTGTAGACATTAAATAAAGGTATGTGTGTATGTATGATGTTTTGTGTGTATGATGTGTTGTGTGTGTATGTATGATGGGGTATGTATGTATGATGTGTGTCGGAGTATTTTTGCATATTGTTTGCTCCTAGAGTGCAGAGCCCAAAACAAGTTGTGTATTATTCTTCCTTTTTTAATAGGTTAATAGGAATTTATTCATGTAACCCTCATGAAAGCAAGTACTGGTTGAATAGTTGAATGCTTAATTTCTCTACCTCTCTCTTTCTTTAGCCCAGTGTTCTGGTCATGAGTTATATCGAATCGGAGAAGGCAGCAACTCAGTTTGGTTTCTATCAGCAGGCCGAATGGAAGCCAGACGATTCCATGATCGCAGTGGCGGTAAGTGGTACTTTAAATCATTTGATCTTTTTTCTTTCAGTCTAGCTGTACCCCTGTGTGTAATCTCTGTCTGTATCCATATCTCAACATTGTGTCTGTGTAATCGTCTGCATTTATCTCTCTTGGCTGCTCTCACAAACGTATGTTTGCTCCTGTGCATTTTTTACTGCGGGGTTGTTAAAATGTCGAGGGGGGTATAGTGATGATAGCACCGGGAAAAGGAGTTTTTACACGGGTAGTCAGATCATTATTTATTCTTATTTATTTATTTTAGCAATCTGAGTCCAGTGTCGTGCTCGAGTTTAACAAGGCTTAAGTTAAGACAACTAATGCAATTTAACTCGAAAGTATGAAGAGGAAGTTATGAGGAAAACGAGTTAGTACATGAATTGCCGAGAGAGAGAGAGAGAGAGAAATAATATAGGCACAATCCCTATTCAGCTTGGATTCAGTGTGGATTTTTGCAGAGTTAACAATTGTTTCAGTAAACGAGTATCGGTGCTTAATTAATTGGCCAAACTGATCAATCGGTTGACCTCTAATCTCCACTTTTAGTTCAAGTCTTTAAACGTGAGATGACCCTGTGTTTTGCACTAGTTCTTGCGCTTCACAGTACTGTCTTTTGCTCAGCCTTGGCATCTTTTTATCCGTGTTATTCCTGATCATGGAAATGTTGTCTTGTATCTGTATGGTGCTCCACAACACTGAGGAGCTTTGCACTACTGAAACCGGGATCAAGTTAAATGAAATGTTTTATTTTTTGCGGAAGTCAATAACTTTTTTTTTTTTTTTTTCCTTTTTGCTTTCCTAGGTTCACAGGTTATATATACCTGTGTTTGTATTTATGTATTTGTTTGTGTGTGTGTGAATGTATGTGTGTATAAAAAATGTGTGTATATATTTTGTGTGTGGAGCTACATGTATTTGACTCTTAAAACAGGCATGCTCCTACATGTTAGGATTTCAGGAACATAATGTGGGAGAGAGGAGAGAAGAGGCTGAGAGAGCAAGAGCACGAAAGAGACTGAAACCTGGAGAGGGAAAGTGAGAGTGATGAAACATGATTCTGCATCAGCTAGATAACCTGAATTTAAATATTGTGATTGACATGCTTTCACGGTGTGAAATGTCCTCTGTGGGAAATGCATTTTCCTGGAATTTTCACAAGTATGGACGCACTCAAAGATGTGGTTTTCGCTTGTTTAGAAACTTTTTGGTTTTAGTCCAAGAGCTGTTTTAAAATAATATACTGATTATTAACAGATTTCAAAGCAGAGTTATGTAGAACCCAGTATGTTATGACAACTAAGGACATTTGGAGCGAATGTTGCTGAGAATGAGGACGTAAGACATTTTTTAATCAGGGTAACTGTGCTCTGGCACAGATCTTCCAATTGTGTGTGTGTGTGTGTGTGTGTGTGTATACAAGTGTGAGCAGACGCTTTAACAAATAAACGATGCATAACAATTGAAGCCTGAAATATTACTTTCTTCTAGAGCAACATAACAAACTTAACTGTAAAACGTGTTGCACGACAACACTAGTCACTCGTGTTATCATAAGTCGTGTTGATCCTAAGTTTTGTTTATTTCAATTTTTCATTAAAGCACCTCACTTATTTTTAAACTTTGTAGTTTTAAGCAGTATCAGTTCGCCATGAGAATCTGCTGACAGGCGAGGTTTCTATATCTCAATAATCATGCCATCTCTAGTTTCCGTCTTTGAATCTCAATGAATTCACTTCAAATAAGAACAGAGCAAAAGCTACATCAAACCATTTCAGATATTAAATATGAAAGAGTGGCTGAGTCTTATTAGAATATTTAAAGCACCTAACATTTGAAGTTTGTTTGTAGAGTGGCTGTAGTTTTGCATATTCTCTGAGCGCAGCCTCAGCTTTACACCTATTTATTTATTTTCCAATTGCCTAACATTGACTCATGTTGGACAAAACTTTATGATGCATTATAGTACAGTGCTGTTGAGTTCTCCCTTCTGGCAAGGTTCACTACTGAGAGTTTTTCCATTTGGAGATGACTGCTCTCACCGTGTGTTCTTTGGAGTCCTAGAGCCCTTGAAATAGTTTTGTAACCCTTCCCAGACTGATGTATTTCATTCACCTTCTTCCTCACCATTTCTGGGATTCCTTTCAACTTTGGAATAGTGTGTTACTAGGTAAGACCTTTTAACCAACTTCATGCTGTTGAAAAGGTTCTATTGAAGTGTTAATTTGATTGAACAGGGTTTCCAGAAGCCTGGTCCAGCTGAACCCCTGTTATGAATGCAGTTTCATATATTTGGGAAATTAGTAACTACGGGGGCAAATACATTTTCACACATTCCTTTTTTGCTTGAATAAATTACTATCATTTAAAAACTGTATTTTGTGTTTACTCAGGTTGCCTTTGTTTTCCTTTCTGAAACTGTTTTATTATGAGAGAGAAACAAACTGAAGAAATCATAAATACTTTTTCACAGCACTGTAAGTCTTAATCCCTTTCCTTGAGATACTCTTCATAAAGATACGCATAAAGGACATTGTTTGTGACTGCCATCAGTTTGGACACCGTGCCCTACTCTATTTTTACTCTGCAGAGTTTCCGATGTGCGCAAGTGCTCACGGTTGGTCTTGTCTCCCAGTTCAGCGTGCTAAAAACAAGTTACTTGGTTGCAGCGAAGCACATGCAAACCTTTTTTTTTATTTTCTTTTTTTTGAAACCTGACTCTGCTTCAGCGTTTCTTTGCCTTTCTTTCTTTCTTCGATCTTCGTGCTGCGTCTAGAGATTTGTGGGTTGAAAATAAAGCAATAAGCAAAGCTGGCAGCGCTTATTTTCCCAACACTTATTTTTAGCCAGGTCTCCTCTTCAAAAAATATTCATGCAACATGAAAACGGTGGCCAAGGAACAACTTCAAACCACTAACATGTACTGTTCTAACGCCACATCCTCTGCTCTCACCACTCTGACTCACGTTTACTCGTGTGTGTACACACACTCACTCTCGTGCACACACAGATGCTGGTATGTGTGTTGTAAAAAAAAAAAAAAAAAAAACTTCAGAAGGCTCAATCGGTTTTTGTTATGAGACAGGAAGCAGAGATCAAAGCTAGTGCTAAATACAGGCAGTGAGTGTGAGCGAAAAAGCACATGTAAGTGTGAAAGACACCCTCGTATTTATCCTCCCTCAATGTTTTCTTGCTGTTGTTTAGACAAAGAATCTCTACAGTTCATATCCTCTTATCATTGTATGCCATTGTTTGCACTGCGTAAAAGGCACACTGTGTAATTTATTTACAGCGTCGTTATGCAGTCTGTATTTATTCCTTTACTGCCGAGTCAGTGCATTTCTTTGTTCAACCCAGTAAACGTAAGCTATGTACCTGCTCCTTTAAAATGCATTTCTCTTTAAATATAAAAGTATATGAATGCAAGAAAACACAGAAGGGTATTTTATTATTATAATAATGCCAAGGGTGCTGTACGCACAGGCATACATGCACAAGAAGAAGTAGGACAAAGAGAAGAGCTGCATCTGAATATCCCTACTGAGCTGATGTATAGTAGGTGAAAAGCAGTATGCCAAAGGAGTAGTATATCCGAGTTCTCCGTATTCATAAAACAGTAAGCGAGAAATACCCGAATGACCTACTGCTTCCGCCGAGATCCATCAGTACGGTAGCACGGCCTCTGCGCTATCCCATAAGGCAGTGGGACTGTCGCTGAAGAGCTTTCGAAATCCAAAATGGCGGAAGGCAGCGCACTGGCTGCCATGATTTCAAAATCATAACTGGTGTGCTTTTGAACATATATTTGTGTGTATGTATGTATGTGTATAACATGTATAGGGTCTTACCATCAGCCCGACCAAAACTAAGCACCTACCTGGGTATTTTGTACCAACGGACACTCCACCCCCACGGCTCCCAATCGGGGACGGGGCAGTTGTGGAGAGAGTGGAGAGTTTCCCATACCTGGGCAGTGTGCTTATGATCAGCTC
>JAFFST010047323.1:28029-41600 GCA_022414735.1 Noturus placidus | reverse complement strand
CGCCCAATTTTTCAGTTTTTTATTTGTTGAAAAAGTTTGAAATATCCAATAAATTTCGTTCCACTTCATGATTGTGTCCCACCTGTTGTTGATTCTTCACAAAAAATTAGTTTTATCTTTGTTTGAGGCCTGAAATGTGGCAAAAGGTCGAACAGTTCAAGGGGGCCGAATACTTTCGCAAGGCACTGTATGTATATGTATATATATATATATATATATATATATATATATATATATATATAATATATGTATGTGTGTATGTAGTGTGTGTGTGTGTGTGTATATATATATATATGTATGTATGTGTATCATGTGTGTGTATATATATACATATACATACAGTATATATATATGTATGTGTGTATGTATTATGTGTGTATGTGTATGTATTATGTGTGTGTATATATATACGTGTGTGTGTGTGTATATATATATAGTGTGTGTATGTGTGTGTGTGTGTGTGTGTGTGTATATATATATATATAATGTGTGTGTATGTATATATATGTATATGTGTATGTGTATATATATGTATGTGTGTGTGTGTGTGTGTGTGTGTACACGCGCTGAGCTCTGGGTTGAGGAGACAGTCCTGAGTAGGAATCACGAGTCATGTTTTCTTTTTTTTTTCTATTCTTTTTTGCCATGGTTGGAAATTCCAAGTCAACTAGGACCTACTTATTGATTTGATGGTGTTTCAGGTAGACTTTTTTTTTCTTCTTTTTGCTTGTTCAGTAATGGAAAAGTCATCAGTCATAAAAAGCAGTAAATGTTAAACCCATTATGAGGCATTGCTTTAAAAACAGAGCATCTGTTTAAAATGAAAGCAGAATGTGAAGCAACGCAGGCAAACCTTGATCTATAGATAATGGTGACCCTGTTTCATAACAGTACATTGTGACTGGATTCAACTTTGACCTGCAGAAAAACAACACAGCTTTTTCTAGACTGAGCCAGTAATCAAGGTGTGCGTGTGTACAAGAGAGATACAGCAATACTTCGGCTCCTTGATCATACTGGTCTCAGGATGCCCGCACATCCTGTTATTGTTAGGTTTTGTGTAGCTGTTCCTGTGAGCTTTACAATGAAACAAGAGGACGAGGTGCATGTAAAGGGCGCTTGTTAATAATAAAAAATGCACCAGTTTATTTGAAACCATTCTAAAATGAATGAACGATGCAACGTCGTCAAATACTAGAATCAGATTTTCATAGACAATCATTACTAGGTGTATTATTTTATTACTGTTGCTTCAGTGATTCGTTGCTTTTTATCAGGTGTTGATTTAGAGGTTTATTAAAATTCTTCAAAAAGAATATAGACATTTTGGCATCTCTAAAATTGACGTGTCTAAAGCAACTGTCTGTCTTTCAGGAAAAAATACTGGGAAATAATATTTAATTATGCGAGTGAAATAAAAAATATACTGAAGTACAAAATAGGTACAGTTGGTTTATTTTAACGGCTTGCTTTCTGTCCAATTAGGAAATAATACCGTGATGTGATGTTCAATAAGAAACCTACACTTTCTGTTTAGAGTTGATGTGGATCCAAGTTTGCTGTAGCGGTTTCACATTTTGTTGTTTGTTGGTTTTGTCAATATTTTTGGTTTTGTCGTTTTGGTCCTTTTTCAAAATTTGCAATACAATTTTATTTTTTGGGTTTTTTTTCTTTTGGGCAATTGCAGGTAATAGTTACGCACGGTTTTTCGCAGTGATGTTTGTTGGTAAATGAGACTGTTTCGCTGTACTCATGTTTGACGAACGTGAATCGAAGAGGAATTTGGCTGAATGTGCGTTGTGATCAGGGGCAGATTTGATGATTTGGGGGCACTAGGCAAAATATCAGAATGGGGCTCTAATTTCAATTTTAACATCGATATTTAAATTTTCAGCATACATTATTTAGCATTAATGGCAAAAATAAGAGGTGGACTGGTACCAAAAAGTGGCCCTGGACTTTCTGCCACCACACCCAGCCCACAACACGCCACTCATGAAGTACGCATTCTGATGGCATTTTAGCATATCGATTTTTTTTTTTGAAAAAACTGAATTAATTAGAAAAAGTAAAAATAACTTTTTAATTTTATTTATTTATTTATTTTTATCATAAGTTAAGCTTGGTGCTCAAGGCAATGGCAGACCTTTGCCTAACGGTAAAGTCCTCCCCTGATTGTGATGTGGTGACTTGACACATCTTAGCCCAAATCTGCAGTAAATCAGCGGCAATTATGTAAAATTGACAGTTCCTTCGAGTATTGCAGTCTGCTTGGTTTTTGCATTCATTTCTGTACTCGCAAAATCCTGCAGGGCCTGTCTCTGGTGTATTTTTGGCTTTGACTTTTGTTTGGTTGTTTTTATCTGTTTTTGGTTAGTGTGTGGTTTTGTCTGTTCTGTTTTAGGTGTTTTTGTTTGTTTTTTCCCCTTTATGTTTCAGAACTTTGTGCTTTTCGTTTTTTTCTGGTCTGTTTGCTGTTTTTCTATTGCATTTTTGTTGTTGTTAGTGTTTTGCACTTAAGAGTCCAATGTCCATTGCTAAAACTCAAACCATACCACACATTAGCCACAAAATATTCAGCTCTCTGACACACAGATTTCCTCCATTTTCTTTTGTTTTTTTCAGCAGTGGAACCGATGACATCAGGAATTTATTTTTATTGCGCTGTAAAGTTTGCTAGAGCCACAGTGGACAGATGGGCTGACTAACTCAAAACCTGCATCAGGGGACAAGGCTATTCTTTTTTTTTTTTCCAAGTTTATTTTGTGAACTTCGTATTATAAGGCTCTGTGTGGGTGCAGAGCGATTAGCGAATAGAACCGTGTACTAATTAAGGTCACGTACTCGTTTTCAGATTGAGATCTGTTCTTTGCATGTGAAAGAAATGAGGGAGAATCGTACCGTCAGTTTTTGTTGGCTCACTGGGTTCCGTTGAGCATTGGGAAAACCTCATTACTGATTGTTATTATTGTGAGTTTGCCCATATCACCCAGTCCTAAAAATGGAAGTCGGTATGAAGCGTATTGAATAAAAGAGCCTAACTCGGTATTATCCGAGGAAGAACGCTACATGTTGAACGGTGATGTGCCTCTTGTTTCCCCTTAAATGAACAATCTGAGAGGGTTGATCACATCTTGTGCTTGACATGGAAGAATACAAAAATCCAACACTTTGTTCTGTTTACCAAAAACGTGGAAAAAGTACTCTATAGAGCTAACAAATGCGCCTGTGGTAACAATTTCTGGTGAACTATACGCGAAAACAATACTTATTACATAAACACACAGCTCTGTGTGGTGGAAATGTGGGAGGATCAGACAGACATTAGTTCCAATGCTTTGAAATGAGTACAGTATATTCGCTGAAGCTAAACCAATTATGCTGTTGGCAGTTAAACTCTTCAAAAGTGTTGAATAATATACATGAAGAAAACTGACATCTTTTGCTGTAAGATTTTTTTAATTTGTTGCCTATAGCAGGTTTTAGAGAAAATGGGCAGCCAGATGATTGATGAATTAGCACTAATGTTAGTCTAAGAAGAAGCACTATGTGCGGCTGTGGATCAGGTGGTAGAGCGGGTTGTCCACTAATCGTAGGGTTGGCGGTTCGATTCCCGACCCATGTGATTCCACATGCTGAAGTGTCCTTGGGCGAGACCCTGAACCCCAAGTTCTTCCTGATGGCAAGTTGGCAACTTGTATGGCAGCTCTGCTTCTATTGTTGTGTGTGAATGGGTGAATGACTTTGTAGAGCCTCTAAGATTTTAAAAATAAAAAAAAAACGTTTACCATAAGACGCCACTTGTTTAGCTAAGGATTTTAGGTTATTTCAGATAATCAGTTTACATCAATCCCCATTTTGGGATTGGTTATTAATATGGGTTACGGTTGTGGTGAAGGTTCAGTTTTATGTTCGTACTGTAGTTAAAAGGATAACTTTGTTTATATAACACCCTCATGTTAAAGCTCCAGTGCGTGCTGTGGGATTATAGATTCAGGGGTAGGGCTGAGTGGTGTGACACAAATGTCATCAGAATCAGGAAAGGGTTTTATTGCCATGTATAGTTTTTAGCACATACAAAGAATTTGTTTTGGTGTTGGTGCATGTCACACATTTACTAAATGGAATAATATGTACATAGTATGTATAATTACAAAATAAGACTTAAGAAGACATAAATAGACTTAAGAAGAAGGAACAGTGGCATGAAAGTCAATGATTGGAATGTGGACAGAATCTTGGATTCTGGGCCTTATTAATAAGGCTATTGGCGGATGGAAAGAAGTTATTCCTGTGGTGTGAGGTTTTGGTCCTGATGGCCCTCAGCCTCCTACCAGATGGGAGTGACTCAAATATAAAATGTCCGTGGTGAGAAGGATCGGCCACAATCTTTCCAGCACGCTTCAAACTCCTGGTGATATACAGGTCTTGTAGCGACGGCCGATTGCAGCCAATCACCTTTTCTGTAGACCGAATGACACGCTGCAGCCTGCCCTTGTCATTGACGGTGCTAGCAGCGTACCAAATGGTAATGGAGGCTGTGAGAATGGATTAAATGATGGATGTATAGAAGTGCATCATCATTGTCTTCGGCAGATTGAATTTCTTCAACTGCCACAGGAAGTACATCCTCTGTTGTGCTTTCTTGATGAGGGCACTGATGTTCAGCTCCCACTTAGGATCTTGGGAGATGATAGTGCCCAAGTAGCGGAAAGACTCTACAATGTTGATTGTGTAGCCACATAGGGTAATGGGGGCCAATGGGGGTGAGGTCCTCCTAAAGTCCACAACCATCTCCACTGTTTTAGAAGCGTTGTACTCTAAATTGTTTTGAGTACACCAGGTAACAAGATGGTCAGCCTCCCATCTATAGTCGGATTCGTCTAAATGCTGTATATGTTCATTAAGGACTATTACAGGATTGACAGCGTAATAGTTTTTTCCTACATTGGTTTAACAAATTAGAGCTAACAGACCTTAGCGATTCAAACCTCATTGGAGAAAGAGAGAAAGTGGTTACATTCAGCTTTAAACAGTGCTACCTTACTAAATAGTGTGCAACTCCACCAATGATGCACCACTTGTGTGATTTGGGATACAGCCTTGAAATCTGTTCTATTAATCAGCACAGTGGAGGAAGAGCACAGTACAACCCGTGTTTATGAAATTTTTTAAGTCTGCTATATCGTTCTTCTGCCAATTCCAAAATCGCTAACATCCTGTGCCTTTAAACACACAAACTCGAGTACTAATTTTGCACTAAAGGAAAATTCATGAAGTGACACAAACAGTGTTTTGTTTTTTATTAAAGTTGAAAATTCACTTCGAAGTAAAAAGCTCTCATTGCATTATGCGTACACAGAAAGAATGTCGGAAATGATGACAGAGGATGTTAAAGCCCAGACTTGGACAAAGGGAGAAACGTGCACACTTGATTATGTAAGACTGTAAAATGACTGGAATGTTTCACTTCTAATTTTAGATTATAGGTGTAATGTATCCTCACAGGCCCCCCCCCCCCTCTCTGACCTTATGGTGGTTTAAGAGTGCATGTATGTGGGGGGGGGGGGAGACGGACACACGGTGAGAAGGACACAAACATGGCGAAAGAAAGACCGAGACAAGAGAGGGAGTGAGACAGGGAGAAATGGAGTGAGACTGTGAGAGGGAAAGACTGAGCGACTGGGGGGGAAGAGATTGGGAGGAAAAAAAAGAGGAAGTGAGACTGAGAAGCAGCGAGTGAGATGGGTGGACAGAAGGAACGTGAGACAAAGACTGAGACACTGGGGGGGAAGAGTTTTGGAGAAAGAAAGAGGAAGTGAGACTGGCAGAAACAGTGTGAGACGGAGAGAGAGACTGTGAGACAGGGAGACAGAAGGGACATGAGACAGGAAGAAAGAAAGACTGAGAGACGGTGGGAAGAGATTGGGAGAAAGAAAGAGAGGAAGTGAGACTGGGAGAGAGAAGAAGGGAAGGCAAACATGGAGAAAGACAGATTGAGGAGGAAAGGCAGGTGTTCAAGGATTAAGAAAAGCAAATGGGGAGAAGGAGAGGGAGTGAGACCGGCAGAGATGGAAAGATTGAGATGGAGAGAGGGAGAAAGAAACAGAGACCGGGGGAAAGATAGACTGAGAGACAAGAAGAAAGATTGACTGAGGTTGGGAGAGAAAGAAAGAAGAGAGCATGAGACTGGGAGATGGGAGAGAAAGACAGACCGAGGTGAGGGGGAAAAGAACGAGGCAAGGAAATGAATGACTGTGAGATACAGGATGAAAGAGGGGAGTGAGTGGGAGAAAGAGTGGGGAGAAGTAAAGGAGGGAGTGCATAAGAAAGATAGAGGGAAAAGTAAAGGCAGACATGGAGAAAGAGAAAGGAGACGGAATAAAGGAATGCATGGAAAATGGATAGAAAGACTGAGAAAAGGGGAAAGGCAGACCTGGAGGGAGAAGGAAGAAAGAGATTGAGATGGAGGAAAAAAAGGCAGACGTGCAATGATTAAGAAAAAACCGACCGGGAGAAAATAAGACCGTTAGATGGACCGATGGAGAAAAGGGACGGAGACACAGCGGCCTTATAAAAAGAGTGATGATTCACAGAGATGGAGAAAGATCGATTGAGACAGAAGGATAGCGAGAGTAATAGAGAGATGGCTTGAACTTAACCAGAATCAGTTACTGAATTAGAATGAAATGTTCAGCATTTAACTGAACATCCTAAAGCCTGACGTTTATAATCCTCATTTCAAACGTGTTCTACCCAGACGCTTCCACTTCCTGTCATACGCTCACACTGCTGAGAAACGCTCCACTTGTTCCGCACGGATGCTTTACTCAGCAGTTTGCATGAAAGTACTGCCGGAGAACACTTTCACAACGCTGTGCTTGTATTTTTGATCAACTTCAGTTTGAAACTGTATTTCAAACCTGCTTCTAATTTGTCATTTGTACAGGTATAAATGCTAGCTACACGGTAGAACATGGTGCCTTGAAGAAAATTCGAATGCTGTTCTGTTTTCAATAAACTACCGAGGAGGAGGTGATCCTTTTTAAGCCTCAAGTTTCAGTTTAATCAAGTGAATACTTTCACTATCGTCAGAGTTCGAGCATTTGGTATCCTTCTTAAATATTTACAAATCACATGGTTATTTTACTGTCGGTTTATCGTTCTGCGAGCGCCGTATGAAGTAGCGCTTAAACGATTGAGCTTCCACAAATGTATTTACATCAGTGGAAGTTAATATGCCAATAAAGCAAAGTTAACTTCTCTCTAAATGTTTAGGAACGTAATGCGCAGCCGAGCTTCGTGCAAGATTGAAGGGTAGCAAAGGGATGGGTCTTTCGCGTACTCTTTCACGTACACACATTTCATTAGGTCTGGCGTCTTCTGCGTGCCTCGAAACATGTGTGGACTTGAGGAAGTGAACCGTTTCTACGTTTTTCTTTTCTCTCGTTGTTTGTGTTTCTCGTTTCAAGACCGCTCCTCAGTGTCCATCATGCCGAATTTGTGAAGGTGGACTGATCTTCAGATGTTCATGTAGAGGTCCGTCAGCATGCAGCATGCTTGAACGTACAGAGAACGAATAGAAGGAAATCTTGGTTCTCTCGGTAATCGAGAAGACGAAGGCGCTGTAATTGATCTTGTCGAGCTCCAGTGTGCTACCCAGAATCTGGCAACCTTATTGACCAGGTTAAAAGGTGAAGTTATTTTGTTATGTATGAGGAAGAGGGCAAACGGTGCTTTTCTTGGAGTGTGATGCGCTGCCCTATGAATTTGCATGAGCAGCAGTTCGGAAAAATACACTTGACCGGATTCACGCGTCATAGCGAGAGCATGAAGGTTGGCAGATTAGGGGAAACTTTTTTTTAAAAAATTTTATCTGGTTGTTGAATCTTCTTGTCCACTACGATTTTAAATCTAATAATCCAGACATGAACTCTGCTTGTTTTAAATGCCCATACTTCTGATTTGTCCACCTCTCTGGTTTTATGTTTGTCCTAGTTCTGGTTTGTGTCTCTTTACAGCCACAACTTTTCTCTGGTTTACATAGCTCAGTAATATTTGCTTACGCAGTAAAAAACTAATCCCAGTATCAAGTTCAAGTTAGGTTTTGACTGCTTTCAGCTCCAGACAAAGTTTAGGAATGTGTGAAATGCTGTCTGCAGTTTACCAGTAAATTGGGGCTGTTTGATAATATCTGGTCACTGGAAATAAATTAAATGTCATTGTTTATTTTGTCCCAACATCTTGAAAGAGAATGCAAACTAATTAATTCATGGTAATTAGTGCATCACATTATTTGTTTATACCAGACAAGATGCAGTCTGGGTGAGGTGAAATCACAGTGGACGTATAAAGCCTGGCTGAGTGGGAGTGTATTGTTTGTTTTTATAAAAAATTTCACGCCCATTTGACTACAATCCAAATGTCATTGCCTATGATTTTATAATTTCACTCTGAACTAATAATTATAGAATTATTGCAGTTAGTTTTTCTGCATTTATTTCATCAAGATTGTTCCTTTTTGAATTTATTTTAAGTCAGTGTTCCAGCTGAGAATCAACTGGGTACACTGTTTAAGTGTATGTGACTGCTGAGACCTTCCCACACAGATTTTGAAATAAATACCATGGTCGTAAAGCCATCTTTCTCTGGACCCTTGTCACAGATTTCTTGCCAGCTTACTGCTGGTTCTGAATGCCAAGTAGCCCTGGCAGTTATCTTGGGTTCACTGCACCAAAGTTGCATACATAGCTGGATTTTTTTCTTTCACATTTGAGAAATAATGTTTGAGGAACTGACACATCTTCAGTGATGAAGTTTGCCATGGTATTCTGACCATTATGGTGGAAAAAGCGGTAGTGAAATTCAAAGTCTTGCTGGTCATCTTGGGAAAACAAGTAGTAGGACTCTGTGGCCTAGTTGCGGAGTTGTGTGAAGCATAGGCAAGGTGAATAGGAATACAGTAGATGGTCATGGGCCAGTTCGTCCTACCCCAGCAGAAAGAGCCCTGATTTGGCAATTAGTTGACTTTTCATCAACAACGAGGTCCACTTAACACTCGTCGAACCTTTCCCAGATCTGGGACATGACTGTGCAGATACCCCGTGTATTACACACTGCTCCAAAGCATGCACTCCAAGGAGCCTTCACATCTTCACAGATCCTTCTTCCACATGTGGGAATGGAGAGTTTCTTCCAAATACAAGAAATAAAGGTACTCTATGTAGCAGACACTGAAGCACACAGCATCTCCAAAATACATTGAGTCTCAGTTGTTCTCGAGGAGTCCAAGCATAAATGGGCCATCTAACATCATTCTACTTTGTTAGGGGCAGTGGTGGCTCAGTGGTGAAAGTCTCTGGGTTACTGATCCGAAGGTCAGAAGTTCAAGCTACCACTCCTGGCCCTTGGGTAAGGCCCTTAACCGTCAAATGCTCAGTGGTATAAATGAGATGAATGCAAGTCTCTCTGGAAAAGAGCATCTGCTAAAAATGCCATAACTGCCATTACATGGCCAGAAGTTTGTGGACACCTGACCATCACACCCATATGTGGGCCTTCCCCAAACTGTTACCACAAAGCACACAATTGTATAGGATGGAACTATAAAGGCCCAAACTTGTTCCAGCATGACTGTGCCTGGTGCATAACAGCGAGGTCCATGAAGACATGGTTTGCCAAGGTTGGAGTGAAGGAACCTGAGTGGCCTGCACAGAGCTCTGACTTCGACCCCGTTAAACACCATTGGAATTAATTTAAATGCCAGCTGCACCCCCAGGCCTCCTCACCCAACTCCAGTGTCTGATTTCAATCACTCATGGGGTAGAACCAGCACATCCACGTTCCAAAATCTAGTGGAAAGGCTTCCCAGAAGAGTGGAGGTTTTCATAACAGCAAAGCGGGAACTAAATCTTGATTGGGATGTTCGAAAAGCACATATGGATGTGATGGTCAGATGTCCACAAACATTTGGCCATATAGTGTATCTTGCCTTGACTTTGTCTGAGTGTATTGACCTGTGGCAATGATTCCATGCCAGGACAGATGGAGCGTCCACAATCCCATGTTCATGTGTAGTGATTTAATGTAGTTCAGTATACCCATACAAAACTATACCCCCCCCCTTCCCCCACCATCGTTTGTGTTTCTGACTGTTCATTTTTAACCAAAGATATCCAAAAAGCTTAGAAACTGAACATTTTAACCTTGGTTTTACTCTGCATGCATGTTTTACTCTGGCTACATGTAACAGCTGAGGTTTTTTTTCTCTCTCTCTCTCTCTCGCACGTACTTTTGGTTTCTGCACCTCGCAATCAGATACTTGAACGCTGCAGGACGTTTACATTCACACCCCCATTGTGTTTGTCTGTCTTGCTCTCTCTCCCGCAAAAATATGTGCAGTTTTCTTTCACTCTCTTTATTTCGCTGTCTCTCACTTCGTCTGTCTTGTTCTCAGAAACTCTTCTTCCACCATTGCTGCTTCTAGTTTTTCCACGTTTTTGTCTATATTATGCACGCGCGCACACACGCACACACCTACTTTTGCCTCTTTTATTTAGCTGTCTGTATTTCCGTCTCTCTCTTTATATCTGTGTGGATGAGTAGGAGTGAGTGAGAGGAGGCCTTTTCTCTTGGCATTCCTCAGTCACTGCATCCATCTGGAGCGTCTGTCCGCATGGCACCGTGGGTAATAACTGTCCAAACTTCCTGTTTTTCTCCATGCGGTGATGGCGCCAAACTGTTTTGGTCATTTATTAGTAGTCTCCCTGCCAAATTGACACACGACGTGGCTCATGATGTTCTGAAACTGGTTTGGAACTAAAGTGTGACTGAGGATATTTTATAAAGTATAACTTGGACTTATAAAAATCGGACGTTGTTCAGATGTGACAAGTATGTCTTTTTAAGCAGACATTCCTTTGAGAGTAATCGTGTAAAAAGAGACTCAAGTGGTTAGGAACAGTCTTTAGATAGGCTGTGGCATTCAAACGATGTTCGATTGGTATGAAGGCGCACGATGTGTGCAAAGAAAACATTCCTCACACCGTTACACCACCATTGCCAGCCTGAACTGTTAACACAAGCCAGGTTCGATTCATGTATTCATGCCATTGACACCAAATTCTGACTCTACTGCATCTGCCATCATATGTGCAACTGAGATTCTTTGGCCAGGTGATCGTTGTTCCAGTCTTCAGCTGTCCAGTTACCTGATGTGGTCTTCTGCTGTTGTAACCAGTGTGGATTGGGGGGGCAGTGGTGGCTTGGCGGTTAAGGCTCTGAGTTACTGATCGGAAGGTTGGGGGTTCAAGCCCCAGCACTGCCAAGTGTTTGGCCCTTTAGCAAGGCCCTTAACCTTCTCTGCTCCAGGGGTGCTTTATCATGGCTGACCCTGCGCTCTAACCCAAACTTCCTGACATGCTTAGAAAATGCGAAGAAAGGAATTTCAGTGCTTTCATGTAGATGTTATCAGTAAAGACTCATAATCACTCATCATTATTCACATCAAGATTTGATGTGTTGGTGTGCTTTTCAGCTCACCACGGCTGTAAAGAGTAGCTATTCGAAGTACAGTAACCTTCCTGTCAGCTGAAACCAATCTGGCCATTCTCCTGATTTAAAAAAACAAAATTTTTTTAAAAAGGCTTGGGTTCTATAATGCTAACCCTAACCATATCATATGTCTGTTCATATATTTATAAGGCTGGGTGATTTTTATTTACTTATTTATTTATTTAAATGAGTTGCGATAACTAGCTACTTTACTTACCCAAGAAAAGCAGTTTTCTGTTGTACAGCTGTGAGTAAAATAGGTTTTTGATTGCGTTGTTTTGAAATCCCTCATTGTCAACAACATACTGGGCTCTTAAGAACCCATATTTTCACTCACCTAGATTTATATATTGTAGGAAGATACTGGAGTAGCTCCTCTCGACATTATCACAGAGCAGTTTGCAGTCATCTTTGCTTTCATCACGATCGTTAAATACATTCCCATCGCGGTCATTTCCTGTTGTACATGGTATATAATTACCTAAATAAACCTATTTGCTAAAACTGATGAGCTGATTATTATTTTGCAGAAGTAGAAACACACACACACACACACACACACACAGAGTTTGAATTTGGTTCTGTGTTGAGAGGGTCAAGCTTATTTTGAGCTGAAGAGGTCAACTGCATTTTAGGTTCTGCTGTGATTTTCGTGTGTGTTTTCTCTCTCTCAGCTGCTCCTTACTCTTCTTAAGGTCATATTTTCCACTTTAAAAGCTAAAAGTAGTGAAATGGGAAGAGCTTGGATGGAAACTGAAATGAGAGAGTTATAATATTTAGAGAATTTGAGCTAATAGGATGGGCAGTGCTTTTTAGCATGTGTGTGTCTGTTGAATGCAGCTCTTTGTAGCTGTGCTTGTTACGGTCAATGCCTGTGTGAACGTCAGAGGCTTACTGAATTCCGTGTGTGTGTGTGGAGTAATTATTCTGACAAAAGGGACTGACAGTTCTGGTTGACGGCACGATTGCTGATGAGTAACTGACTAATTCACTCAGCCATTATCTATCCATTATTACAGTATAATTATTTTCTTGAACAGACCAAACACCCCCAATGTCTTTTTTTCTTTTCTTTTTTTTTCTTTTTTTGAAACTTCCTTTCAATGTTCTGTTCTTGGTGCCTTTAAGTACTGTAGAACATGTCCATCATTTATAGCCATGTTCGGATCGGACTGGTTTCACATGAGGAAGTAAGTGAAGTACTTTTTACATGAATATGCACACCGGTAATTTCCACTCACCGTGCACTTTATTAGGAACACCTGCACGTCCCTGTGGTTATCTAATCAGCCTAAAACCATGGTTCCCATCAAGGCAGAAACAAACTTTGGTGATGAGACCAGTCAGAGGAGAATGGGCAGACTGGTTCAAGCTGACAGTAGCTCAGATAATTACACTTTACAATGAGCAGAAAAGCATCTCCTTGAGGCAGATCCACGTCTGATTTGACGAGAAAAGGAATATCCATGGCTTCTCATCCGAATTGCTATGTTGATAAAGATCTTGTTGTATCCTGTGAAGGGATTTTGGGTGTTTATTTCAGCATACAGACACTCCAGGTGGCCTTTACTCGTTTGTAAATACCAAAACGAAAGCAAGTCCGATGTTAAAATGCAGAGCAATGAAATCTAAACGTCGTTTAAAACGACTTTTCAGTGACGCAGCACTTCTGAGGGTTTTAGTTGTTCTCGAGTTGCTAGCGCAGGTATTACCTTCGTACGTTATGGTCATGTGACCTACTTAGAATAAAGGCCAGCGTATGCGTGGCTCGTGGAGATTGTTGAGTGACCGCCATGTGTACATTTGTGAACATGCTCTGATCTCTGATTACCAGAGTCATTATTGAAAATGGACGTCGTCTGCCAACTTTATTTAACCGACCCATCCTGAAATCTTGTTGCATCCGAGTAATACTAGTTTCTCTCTGCGTGATGGTTTAAAGCTTTTTTGACAGATTGAACAGCCAGTTTTCCAATGGGAAGTGAAATAAATAAATAAATAAATGTTTAGTTAGTTGT